>WIGO01000106.1:0-130008 GCA_014235945.1 Colletotrichum plurivorum
CTCGAGAAAATTCCATTTTATGATGTGAATCCGGTGTCTCGTCAAGCCGGACGCTCGGCTCTTCGTCCGCCGGCCGAATACGTCCTCTGGCCCCTATGGCATCAATGTCAGCAAGGATGGATTCATCAATCAAGTCGGAAGTCCTAACGTTTAGTCATCCTCTTGGACGACCTGGACTGCCCGTGCCCGGGCTTTGGAAACTAACAAAGGAACCAACCCGGATCGCATTTTACTGACTTTCCCGTTGACAAGTGCTGAGGCAAACGACGGCAATGAATGTATCGAGGTGATAATATGGTGGTGTCTGAGGGAGAAGGTGCTACGTAGATGACAGAGGCGGAGGGGGAGGGGCCTTAGACACTACATATGTGCAAGCCTGAGCACGAGCACTTGACCAGCGATCCCGAGGGAAGCAAGGGCCAAGCGGATTTTCCAGTTTGGCCGCCATCGACATCGACCTGCTCTACGTGCCCATCTCCCATCCCAATGGGAAACTATGTTTTTGCTTGACATCCAGCTGCGTGTTCGGCATCCTTTTTGATTTCTCGCAACATATTAACTTCATGACCGTTCAGAAGCCGTTTGGCCCCGGCGAGGCACAAAGCATCGTCGTCAGCGCTGATCTTCCAGGCGCCTCCAGCAAATTCGCACCCCAAGCCTAAGGATGATATCGTGTTCGTGGACCATCTGCCGCTTCGTTCCCGCTCGACCCCCATGTTCTTGAAAGTCGTCTCTTCATTTGTTCTTTCAATTGCACTATGAGAGCAAGACCTGCTTCTTGGCTGCTTAGGCTGCTGGAAAGTCTCCAGTCTCTTGTTGGCACAGGCGCCGCCAACGCCAGCAAATTGACATGTCTGGCTACCTCCTCGATTCAGACGCGCTGCCGTTATCTGAGTTACGATGCGGCTAGACAGAAGAGGTTGCTTGACCGACCTCGCTACAGGCAATACATCCTGCAAGCCGGCCCACAGAGAAAGCTGGTAGTTGTGTGCCGCACGAGGCTGGCGAACGGGATGTCTTTTTGAGCCCCGCCGTCTGCCGATCTTCTAGACAGAAAGAAGGCATGGCAGAAATCGACATGCATCTCTGCTCTCGCGGACCTTTCTCATTCGCCTCCTCTCAAGCCAGCTGACTGCAGTATGCAGGGCCTGCGACGCGACATACTGCATCGAGGTTGGTTGGGCCTCAACTCCATCCTCTCGGACACATTCTGAGCATCCCCTCCCATAAAGCTCGTTTCTCCCCGCCATTTGTGGCGTTTTATCGTGTCACCCAAGTTTCTCGGTCCAGCGCCTGCGAACGAAGTGCCTCATCGAAGAAGACCTGCAAGAGCTGTCCACCGCCGAGATGCTCGCTTCTTACGTTGTGTTTACGTCCTGCGTATCCGTTTGCCTCAATGTCTTGACGCACGCGTACGTGTTGACGGCCAGCCATCCGATAACTCAGAAACCTGGCCGGCACTTGAACGCCCGAGACGTCAGCACCTGTGCCGGGCACACGGGTTATTTCTCTTGCGACGCAACCTTGGGTGGAGGCTGCTGCCCACAAGGCTACGTCTGCGGAAGAGGAAACAACTGCCTGGCCCGGGTTGAAACACCGGGCTGTGCGGCCGGGTATTTTGACTGCGAGGCGGCTGCTACTGGTATGTTCTCCAGCAAAACGACAAGCTTCACTTCCTCGAATGAACGTGCAACTGATAAATTAATTTGAAGGCAGCTGCTGTCCGACGGGACACACTTGCGGAGTCGGAGGACTGTGCTGGGCGCCGGCGGGAGCAACTATTGGGGTCGTCACGGTCGACGCAATTACCGTTACTCGGGAATCGCAGACTGTTCCATTGACGATCTACCTGACCACGACGGTGGATTCTGTCATCACGGCCCAAACCCAGGTGTCTGCTATACGAGTGAGCACATCTCCCGGGACAGCGACGGTGACACAGGTCGTGCAGATCACGGGTTCTTCAGGAGGAGGCCTGACGTCCGCCCAGATCGGCGGTATCAGCGGCGGCGCGGCGGCGCTGCTGTTGTTGGTTGCCGGCGGCGTCTACATACTCATCCGACGACTCAACGTCATCGCCAAGTTCATGGGAGAGCATTCGAAAAAGGCACCGGGCGACGGCCCAGACCTGCCTAATGACGGAAAGGGGGAAATGGAAGCCAAGAGTATTTTGCCCGGCTCCCGGGCCAGAGTAAACGAAACTGGAACAGAGATAGAAGAGTTGTCGCCCCAGCATGGAACATCTGTTGCTTGGACGCAACAACAACGGCCGCCCGAACTGAGCGGTGGCTACGAAGCACATGGCATATCAGAGTTGGAGGCGCCCTTGAACAAGCGTCAGGCATAGAGAGTACTTTAATTATGTTTTGGGGTAATGCAGTAAACAAAATGCAGCCAGAAGACAGACAAAATTGCCAAACTAAAGCAAACAAAAATTCGACCGTGACGCGAAAGTACAGCGAGACCTAGCTAGCTAGACCTGCGTTTCAAAAAGAGGAAAGGTGACAAATTACCTGATTCGGTAAAAAGTGAGGGCCGAACCGGGGTTTGAACCCGGGACCTCTCGCATACTCGAAAGCACTTCTCTGGGCTAGCCCAAAGCGAGAATCCTACCACTAGACCATCCGGCCGATCACGTGAAGTTACGTCCCAAGTTCTGATATATAATGATAGTGGTTCAACGCAGCCCGAGGCATTGCCACCCGGAACCGGCGAATGCCGAAGACCAACCAAGCATGAAAGTTCCAGCGCGTACAATAGTTGATCCTTTTCTTTTCACTCTCAACAGACGGCGACTAAGCGCAGACCTTTCACGGCTGGCTATGGCAGCTGACTTGCCTAATGGTTCTTTCTAACTTTTGCTGAAGGGGCACGGGCCATGTGCATCCTCCGTAGTCTCCCCGCCCATACGGATGCTCCTCTAAACGCATACAACACCATCACAATGCAGTCAGCATTGGTGCCGCTACAGCTCAAACGTCAGGACATCACATCCCGGATGAGACGGTCGATTTCTCGGCAGCACCGGCCATCGGATGAGCCCGCTAGCATGGTACGACGCCGTTAACCGGTAGACACCCACGACCCCACCGCGCGATGACGAGAACACGTGGAGCGGAGTTCCTCCGGCGGCGGCGACGAGAGACCGTCTCCCAGTCGGACCAACACGTTGAGTAAGAGGAACGCTTTGCATGCGTCTGCAGTCCCGAACTCTGCCGTCTCCAGTCTCGTGGTTGCCAGACTTTTAGGCTGTCATCCTCACATCCTAACTGGTATTGGCAGGCGGCACTTCATATCGCCGCGAGCTGGGTCGATCGTCCCGGCAGACCCTGGAAATTCGGCCGTGCCTCGGTCGTTTTTTCCCCGGATTTCGATTTCTGGGATCCTCTCCCGCGTGGACCGCAACCCCGCACGCCACAGAGTCGCATCCCCGCCGGCCTGGGCGACTCGCAAATGGTTTCTTACCACCTCGACGACGAGATGGTCGATCGTGATTCGATGGCGTGATGTCTGACCATACTCTTCAAGGATTCCCGGGAGGTTGCACGAGAAGGAGAGAAAAAATGGATACGATCCATGTATATCCGCCGCGGACTACAAGGGCTTGAAAAGATTTCGGCAAAGAAGAGCCGGTATTTGAACCTCGATCTTCCCCGTCGTTCGACGCGGCCTTGTCTTTGTCGTCCACGGGTGTTATCCAGTGCTGCAACAAAGCAGGCTACCCACTTGAACAACAACAGCCATGGCCATCGTTGGAGCCAAAGAACAGCACGCGGATCCGCAACTGACGCGGATCGCGCAGGGCGACAAGAAACCATGGTACAAGAAGCCGAACCTGCGGTTCCTCTATCTCATCCTTGTCCCCACCGGTCTCGGGGTTGAGTGGACCTCCGGCTTCGACTCGTCTATGATGAACAGTCTGCAGGCCGTTGAGTCTTGGTTTGAATGTGCGTCGTTCGTTGCACCCGGTTATGGACCCATGCTGACGGTGAACGCGCAGACTTTGGTCGCCCCAACTCGTCCCGCCTCGGCCTCCTCAACGCGATGTACTCCCTCGGCGCCCTCATGGCGATTCCTTTCGTCCCGTTTGCTAGCAACTACCTCGGCCGTCGCCGCACCATCCTGCTTGGCTCCTGGATCATGGTGCTAGGCGCAGGCCTACAAGCCGGTGCCCGCAACCAAGACATGTTCTTGGCCTCACGTTGGGTCCTTGGCTTCGGAATTCCCTTTGCCATCATCAACGCCTCGTCTATGTTGGGGGAGCTATCGTACGCCAAGGAGAGACCCATCATGACCAGGTTGGTGGTTTTCGGCGCCCTTTTTGGCAAAAGAGCATTGCTGATGTGCATGAAATTCCAGTCTTTTCAACGCTAGCTGGTTTGTGGGAGCAATCATTGCTGCAGGAGTTACCTACGGTTAGTCAATGCACAATTTGAAAGTTTTGGAAACGAGCACTGAGAGGTTTACGGGCGGGTTGCTAACGATGATTTACCAGGCACCTTCCAGATGTCCACCACCTGGGCATGGCGCATTCCGAGTCTCTTGCAGCTCGTTCCGAGCGCCTGCCAGATCGTCTTCATGCCTTTCTGTCCCGAGTCGCCCAGATGGCTCGTCTCCAAGGACCGCGGCGACGAGGCGTACGCCATCCTCCAGAAGTATCACAGCGAGGGCGAGAACGGCGACGAGTTCGTGCGCCTGGAGTACGCCCAGATTCAGTCAACCATTCAGCAGGAGAAGGAGGTCGCCAGCAAATTCGCCTGGGGCGACGTGTTCAGAGACGCGGCCATGAGGCGCCGCTTCATGATTGCGGGAATCGTTGGTTTCTTCACACAGGTTAGAGCCCCGGCGTGTTTCTGAGGCCATCTTCGAGGCAAACACTAACCTTTGAACGATTTCAGTGGAGCGGAAACGGTTTGCTCAGCTTCTACATGAAAAAGGTGAGACGAGAAGAAGCGCCCTAGATTGCAATTACGTCGACTAGTCAAGTCCAGGGTCTAACAAGCCTATCAGATCTTGAACCTGGTTGGAATTACGGACAACCGCACGGTTCAGAAGATCATTCTGAGCAACACTTGCTGGGGTGAGTTTGTGTTTCTCAGATGGATTCCTATTGGCAACCCTCTATGGGCAACCGCCTCGGAAGCCTTTCCTCCAAGGAACCTGCACTTACGCTACTTGCAGGCCTCATAAATGCGACACCGATTGCCCTGATCGCACCTCGATACAAAAGACGAGTGATGTTTTTGACTTGCACAATCGGTATGTGTGTCTTTTGAGCGGACTGATATCTTGAGTCCATACGCCCGGCCAGGTCAACAGCTAACGATGCACAAGGTACCGCTTGTGTCTACACGGTCTGGACCGTCGCATCAGCTAGATTTGCCATCGAGAACTCTTCGCGAGCTGCCATTCCCGTCCTTGTTTTCATTTATCTTTACTCGCCGTAAGTTATGCCGGCGACCGGCAGGTGACCCTGAAGACTAACACATGGGTACGCTAGATTCTACAACATTGGTTGGAACGCTCTCACGTAAGTCGATATGCCATTGGAATGCTAGCCGTACCTCGCAACTGACGCTGGCACAGATACACCTACATGGTCGAGCTCTTCCCGTACAGCGTCAGGTCCCAAGGAATTGCCGTCGAGCAGCTCACAGTCAGGTTCGCCGTGTTCTTCAACACGTACGTTAACCCCATCGCTCTCGACGCCATCACGTGGAAGTACTACATCGTGTACTGCGTGTGGATCCTGGTGGAAATCGCGACTGTCTACTTCGTGTTCCCCGAGACCCACGGACGCACGCTCGAGGAGCTCAGTTTCATGTTCGAGGGCAAGGAGGTGCAGGACAAGGTACAGAAGAACACCCAGAAGGTGCTCCAGGTGGAGCTCGACGACATCGGCACTCGCGCGGCGTCTCGCGGCCCATCGCAGGAGGCCAATAGGGACGCTAAGGTCTAACGGGAGTTCGCGGAGAAGGGTGCGGCGTCTGGAGGTTCTCCGGGACGGGGTATGCGATCATAGGGATTGTCGACTGGGTGATACTAGTGGTAATGGGGAGCGTGGGTAGTGGGATCAAATTGAACAGCTCACGATGATTTATTCGAAGATACGACTCTCACATTCCAAGCCGTAGTCGGGCACTCAAACGGAGAAGCTCATAATTTTGGGGCAGTGAAATGGGTGACGTCAATCTTCCGTCGGGTTTGCCTTCAGCCCTGCGAGGGCTCACCGCAACGGCCCCACTTTCCGGAGGTTAGCTCCGCGCCGGAGGTCTCTCCGCTACCAGATCAAACGCCAGAACTGACGGTTCTCTCGACCGTTATCAAGTTTCCAACATACCCATCAACAAGCCCCGGTACTCAACCCGTGCAAACACGAAAAATAAAGAAGCGAACTGAACGCCTGCCGTGTTTCCAAAGGGGCAAGGTCAGGCTTTTAGCATCTCTGCGGCCTGCACCACAAGCACGCGGGCCAAGGATGATGCGGGGGTGAGAAATCGCCCGCATGGGGGCGCAGAGCCGTTGATCAACGGCCGGGAAGCGAACCGGGAACGGGACCCGATTCGCTCTGGGTCCAAACGGTCATTGTGAAAGAATCCTTCAATCAACCAGTTTCCACCTGTCTTTTTTCCCCGGGAGCCCAGCATTCCCAACGTCGAGCCAGCAAAAGGGTAACGATCTACATTAGTACCTGTAGCCTGCTGAACGACTGACCCGAGGAGTCCTCCAGGTTAATTACCTAGGTACTTGAGTACTCTGACCTGCCCGTTTCTCTTCAGCCGCGTGATTGCCCAGCCAGGGTTCAATGTGGCTGAACCGCGTCGACGGGAGCACTTGAGAAAGGTGATCTTCGGGCACAAGGCAGTCAAAACGGTCCCGTGCCTGCATTCTCCCAGCTCTCGGCGAACCAGCTCACCGGAGCAGTTGCTCCTTGCCGTTTCCGGACCCCTGGCCGACTCATCCCACCTGACCACGACGCGGGATGTCGATCAACGATCAAACAAACAGTTGCTTTCGCCCGGGAGCCCGTGGGATGGGCCACATCGAAAAGGAAGTTGTCAGGTTTCAAGATTTCGAGAGTGACGCCAGCGGCACGTCAACCGACGCCCGGAAGCTCGCCCGCCCTCCGCCGGGCTTTTCTGAGATCAGAGAATTGCATGCAGATGGTTCATCTTGACATTGCATTTTGGCAGTTTTCCATCAGACGAGGGGAGGTTCTCCACAAAAGACGCGCAGGGCTGCTGGGATCGGATGGGCATATTTAGAATGCGCCTCTGCCGGGCCTGTATTATCGTGGTCGACCTTCGATTCCTTACGCTTCGTCAACCCGACCACATTCAAAATCGCCCAATTACCTTTCTCCACGCACAAATACCATGAGTTTGGCGTCAAGAGCCGCCCGCAGACTCCTCCGTAGTCGTACGGCACCGTCTTGCGCTAGCACGTCTCCAGCCGCAACAAGGATACCGAACGCCGTCCGGCCTTTCCACAGCGCGCAGCATCAGAGAAACGCGAAGCCCAGAAATCCGGAGCCGAGAGAGCATCCTGCCCACGAGCTTAAGCCTCCCAGGGACTTCAACTTTGGGAAGTCCCCCTTCGCCGACTTTTCCCTGAAAGGCAGGGTCTTCATCGTGACCGGCGGAGCGCAAGGTCTCGGGCTGAGCCTGGCGGAGGCGCTTGTCGAAGCTGGCGGCAAGGGTAAGTTCTGATGATGTCAATGTGACTTATCAGATGCGACGCGAAGCTGACGATGAGTTTCCAATCCCCAGTTTACTGCCTGGATCGGCAAGATGAGCCCCACGCAGACTACGGAACGGCGCAGCAGCGCGTGATGCCCGAATGGGGCGGCTCCCTGCACTACCGGCAGGCCGACGTCGTGGACACGGACGGCCTGGACAGGGTCATATCGGCCATCGCCGACAAGAACCAGCGGCTGGACGGCGTCATCGCCGCCGCGGGCATCAACCAGATCACGCCGGCCATCGACTACACGGTCGAGGACATCAACAAGATGCTCGCCGTCAACTACACGGGCGTCTTCGTGACGGCGCAGTCGTCCGCGCGGCAGATGTTGAAGCACAAGTGCCACGGCAGCATCTGCCTGATCGCCAGCATGTCCGGCCTCGTGGCGAACCACGGCATGCTCTCGCCCGTGTACAACTCGTCCAAGGCGGCCGTGATCCAGCTCTCGCGGAACCTGGCCATGGAGTGGAGCCCGCTGCGCGGCGACGGCGGCGGCGGGATCAGGGTGAACTGCATCAGCCCCGGGCACATCCTGACGCCCATGGTGGAGCGGATCTTCGCCGAGGTGCCCGGGCTGAGGGAGGAGTGGGAGGGGCACAACATGTTTGGGCGTCTGGCCGACACGACCGAGTTCAAGGGCGCGGGGCTGTTTTTGATGAGCAACGCCAGCACGTTCATGACGGGGAGCAACTTGGTCATCGACGGCGGGCACACGGCTTGGTAGGGCGTGGGATCGACAGGGGATCAAGGAGTCTCAATTATGTTGCATAACATAATGGCAAGGGAGGGGCCAGCAGGAGTCTGTTGAGATTATCTTTGTCCGAACGGCCTGTTGTACAATAATCATTCTGTAGTTGGCCATTAGATATTGATGCCGGACTGTCGTCGAGAGCTGGCTTACCGAACCAAGGATTACGTCATGGTGTGATTTTGATGGCTTGAGGTTAGCTATCCTTCCGCCAACGCGCAACATTCCGTACCTACAACCTGCATTCCATCGCCGACGACAGCAACGACAACGACAGCAACGAAGAGGTGGGAGCGCAACGTTAGTTCTCAAACATGAACAGGTATTATCTACTTGAAGAGTATCCGTGAGTTATGTAAGCAGTCTTCGCATACCAGGAAGGGATGAGACCAGCCCCTAGCATTCAATATCCATCCCTTCATACCTCCCTTGATGTTGATGCCACTTCCTTTTCCTCCCCCTCCCCCTCCTCCTCCATATCCCACCTCTTTCAACTTCTTCAGTAACACGGCACCGTTCAACTTCGACGCCTCACCACCCTCCCCACGTAGCCAAAGATGACCGGGCTTCCAGATCTTCCAGCAGAGCTTCTGCTCGAATCGCGACGCACTTCCGGTCAGACCAGTCTCCCACGCAACGGGCGGCCATCGAGGGATGCAGACGCCCAACAGCAAAACATCTCCACCCCGACGCGCGATCGCTTCTGAGCCTGTCGAGCGCATGCCGGAGACTCCGATCAGCACTGGAGGCGGAGCGGTACCGTCTGGTGACCAACTTCGGCCTCCCCGGCTCGTGCCCGGCACACGAGCTCCTGTCCCTACTGACCCTCTTCGACAAGCGCCTCAAGCTCCGCCTGTGGGTTCAGCAGGTGCACCTGGAATTCCCTCGCCCACAGTTGGCGGACGACTTCTTCGCTTCCCTCGAGCCGGCCAGCGTCCGATTCCCGAGCCGAAAGGCCCGCGTGCTGGGCGGCGCCAAGCTCGAAAAGATGCTCACGCAAAAAATCGAAAAGAAAAAGGGAGACCGGACCCCCGTCCACGACATGGTCGCCGCCATACTCGTCGTCGCCCTCCTCCGCAGCCTCGACAACGCGAGGGGCATATCCCTCGTCATAACCCCCGAAATCTTCAAGTTCGTCGTCGGCGTCCTGGTCCACGGCTCCGCCGGCCAGGCCCTGCGCGGCGAAGACCCCCCGCAGGCCGTCTTCCTCCCGAAGCTCGCCTCCCTCGCCCTCAAAGTCGTCACCCCCCGGACCGACTCCGACGCCGGCCGCGACTACGACGCCTGGTCGAGCTCCCACGCCCAGGACTGGAAGAAGATCGCGGCGGTCGCGTACGCCCCTCTGCTGTCGGACCTGTGGATCGAAGGGCTGCCCAGGTGCGTGCCCCTGCACGACATGCCCGAGGCCCGATGCAGGTCCCTCAGGTCCATCTCCCTGTTCGACACGTTCATCCCGGCGGACGAGCTGAAGCCCCTGCTGGCGAAATTCCACAACCTCGAGGTGTTCAGGTACTTCTTCTCGATCGCCAACTGGGACCCCGACGACAACGTCAGCGACTCGGAAGACGACGAATTCTTCGACGACCCCACCGAGTCGTGATACGCCAAGTCGAAGCCCTACCCGTCGCCCAAGCACGTCCAGGACGCCGTGGTCCTCCACGCGTCGTCCCTGCGCACGCTGTACTACGTGACCCCCGAGCGGGAGTGCAAGAAGCCCCAGTCCTTTGGCAGCTTGACGAAGGTAGCACACTTGGAGAACCTGTTCGTCGACATGCACGCCTTCGAGGCCTTCAAGGGCCTCCCGCAGAGGCTGCCCAAGTCCCTCGCGCGCCTCCACGTCTCCGCCAACGACGGCATCAAGGCCTGGGACGACGACCAGATCGACAACACGCAGTTCGGGCACGAGAGCCTGCGCGTCTTCGCCGCCAAGGGGGCGCTGTGCAAGCTGCCGGCCCTCGGGGAGGTGGCCTTCGTAAATGATTCTGCGAAATGGGCATATGCCCCATTTGAGGCCGATTTCGTGATGCTGGATGGTGTGTTTGAAAATGAAGATGTCCAGTTTACGAAACCACGGCTTGAGGACGAACTTGCCGATTTGTGGTAACTGAACATCGTGTAATGAGATGATGCTGGTATAATATGTAATCACAATGCCCCTGTCTTTGCTAGTCACGAATTATAACCAAACTCGTGTCGCTCTTGTCACTGCTGTCTGTACCTGTCGCTGCCATCTGTTACTGTTGACCGTCTCCTTCTCAGGATTACCCCCTTTCCATAATTACCCCAGGTCCACACGTCCATTATGTGGATGGATTATCCGTATTACCGAAAAAGAAAATCGACCTAGGCGCCATCGAACCAGTTACCATCGAACTGGGCACCTCCGAACTAACAGGTTCCGGCTTCTTCTTCTCAAACAGCCCCAAAACGATGTTGTTATCCAGCGCCGACGCAATGTCCACCGCAGTCCTGTGCCGGCCGTCCTCCGCAAGCTCGTCGAGGCCCTTGCTCATGAGGTACTCGAACCTCTTCCGGTTCCTTACCCAACCCCCATTGTGAACCGCCAATTTGTCCGCGGCAATCACGTGAAGTAGCGACTCCCTGGAGTCGTTGACGACCGTCCAGTCCACTTCCATCTGTTCCCAAAACTCGAACAGTGGCCTCTCGAACCACTCCGACTCGTCTTCTACTTTCCGGGTCTGGTTCTTGTCATGAGTGTTGCTTATCAAGGCCCTGGGCTGCTGGTCTCTGGGAACGAGCCTTCCGCCTTCCCGGATGAAGGAGAAAATCGGCGTCTCGCCATACGAGTTGCGCTCGTTGATATCCGCGCCCGCGGCTATGAGCCGGTCGAATAGTTTGCGCCGTAAGCCCACTACGGCACCGTCCTCGGAGATCTCCCAAATGCCCGCAAGGATTTCATGCAGTGGCGTGTTCCCGAACCTGCTGCGGGCCAGTGGGGCTGCCCCGGCGTCGAGCAGCGCCTCCGCGAGCTCCAGAAACATACCGTTCTGCGTGTGAAGGCGGGATAAGGCGAGTTGCAGCGGCGTCGAGCCGTCCGCGCGAGCCTGGTTGACGAGCTCCGGCGCCTTGCCCACCATGTAATCGAACGCCTCGCGGTCGAAGTGCGCCAGGCGCTTCGAGCTGCTCGCGTCGAGGATGTGGTGCAGCGCCGCGTTCCCGGCGTCGTCGCGGGCGCGGATGTCGGCCCCGCGCCGGACCAGCTCTAGCACCGGCCGAAGCTCCGGGTCCGGGTCCGCCGACACCCACGTTCCACGCTGATTTCGAAAACGGATGAAATGCTGGCCTGCGCTGCAGAGCCGCAGCAGCAGCGTCTGGCCCGCGGCGTCGCGCCCTTCGAGGTTCAGGGATGGCAGCTCGAGGAAGAACCGCGGGAACCGGTTAAGCCTGAGGATCTCGTGGATGACCGTCGACTTCTCGTACGCCGCCTCGGGATCCGCGCCGTGGTCGAGCAGGATCCGGGCCATTCGTTCGCAGGCCTCGCGGCCCGCCTCGTCAGTTTTCTCCAGGGAGAACTTGTGCGCAACATAATGCAGCGGGTACATCTCGGGCACCTTGAGACCCTCATCCGTGTCGGCCCCGAATGGGTTCTTCGGCTTATCGGCCTCCTCCCGCCTCCGCTCCTCTTCCGTCTTTTGCTGCCCGTTCGGGTCCATCACGCCGGATAGCAGCGCCTCCAGCGTTTCGCAGTTTCCGTCATCGATGGCCGAGATTATGGCGCTCTGCGTCACCACCGCGCCGTGACGGACGAGGAGCCGGACCACCTCCATATCCCCGACGACGCTCGCGAGGCAGGACCTGCCTTTCCCGTCGACCGAACTCGGGTCCGCGCCGAGTTCGAGCAGTGCCTCGACGACCCGCCGGTCGAAGACGATGGTTCCGAGACTCTCGAGCGCGGCGCCCAGCGCAGTGAGGCCTTCGTTGTCCTTGATCTCCAAGTCCGCGCCCATCCGGACGAGATACGGGAGAGCCTGGGACGCGTGCCACCACCGCTGGCTGCGCACCAAGGCATGCAAAATGCCGCCACCGTTTGCGTCAGCCGACTGCGATCCCGCTCGGTGGCGGCAGTTCACATCGACGCCGACAGTTTCGACCAGGACCCGCAGAACGTCCATGTTGGGCTCCTCGCAGTCGCAGGCGTCAAATAGCAGGGGCTGAAGCGTCTTGTACATCGTGTTCTCGTGCTGCTGGCACCAGTCCGCATCATCGAACTTGGAGGCGATATCTCGGGTCAGCACGGAAGCGAGATCTGCGGCGTTGCCGTCGGATATGAGGCGGTTGACGAGGGTTTTGCCCTTGCCGTCGACTTCCAGGCAGTCTTTCTTGAGGAGCACTTCTTTGCGAAGCTCAGGGGATCTCCTCCGCGCAAGGCCCTCTGCTCTGTAGGCGTCTCGCTCCTGCTTGGCATAACCAGGCCCAGGCTTCGCCTTCTTCTCCTCCGCGTCGGCGGCGCGGTTGCTAAGGACCCTCTCGACGCATGCCACCGCGGTGGGGTCGTCCGCTGTGTACTCCTCTGGGAAGCCTAAAGATGTCCGCGTGGCTAGGAGGGATGCAACCGTGTAGTCAAAGCCGCTGCGCGCCGCCGAGGTGATAGCCTCATCGATCAACTCCGCCCGGTGGCCACCAGCGCCCCCCAGCTCCTCGAGAACCTCGTCCAGCCTCCCGAGCGGCAGATCAACGGCCGCCCAGGAGCCATTATCTCTTGGTTGCCTTGGCGGCGTGTCATCCACGATCGTTACGCCGCCGCTGTCCGGGCCCCCATCGCTACGGTTCCGGCGGAGGAGGTAGTTTATGTCCGAGTCCTCTTTCTCATCCAGCTCCTCGAACCGGGCGCAGGCGTGCCAGGGGGATCTCTCGAATGCCTCCTCCGTCCGTACCTCGGCCCCGGCCTCCACCAGTAGCCTAACCGTCGCGGCCCTGCCCGCGGCGCAGGCGTAGTATAGCGGCGTCCTACCGAGCGCGTCTCTCGCATTGATGACAGAAGCCGCCTCCTCCGCGGTCGAGCATTTCTGAAGGTGGTCAAGCAGTATCCCAACAACGTTCGGCTTCCGGCTGCGTGCGGCGAGGTGCAGAGCAGTCAGCCCCTCGTGCGTGGCCCTGCGTGCGTTCGCCCCGGCCTCCAGTAACCTCTTCGCCTGCCATTCGGAGAAGGTCGAGGCGATGTGCAGCGCCGTGATGCCCTGCTCGTCGGGATGATCGACGTTCTCGACAAGTCCGAGGACGTAGTTGAATACGGTGGCCTCGCCGGACGGGACGCGCTGCTTTTTGCATCGGAGGTCATGAATTGACCGGGGAAGCAGGCTGCTGACAACGTGGAGAGCGGTGCGTCCGGCGCGGTTCGGCTGGTCCGGACGGACTCCCATCTTGATGAACTCCTCAACCAACGTCGGCTGGTGAGTAGTCGATCCGAAGTAGACGCGGCAGTAGAACGGGAGCGCCCCGTGCCAGAGGTTGTTCCCGTATTTGTCGGTCTGGGCTGGGTCGACGCCGCGCTCGAGGAGGTACTTAACGAACCTCACGTCTTTCCCCTGGGCAAAAATGTAGCCCAGGAGCAGGTTCCGACCCTCCGCGTTGGTCACGTCGCCGAGGCCGCCGGGAGGCGCCATCTTCTCGCACAGCTCCACGCATTCGTCGTGTCGATTCCATCCCGAGCACTCCAGTATCAGTTTGTAAAGGGGGACCTGGCCCATGTCGTCCTTCTCCCCTAGGCTGGCTCCAGCCCGCAGGAGGATCTCGAGGATGTCGTGGTACTCTCGTGGCGGGACGCGGTAACTATTTAGCGGCTGCCCGAGAAGATGGAGCGGCGTCTCGCCCTTACGGTTGCGGAGGCTCGGCCTGGCGCCATACTCCAGCAGACCAGCGACCAGGAGCTTTCGTTGCTCGAAGAACTCCAGGGGCGCTTCGCTGGGCTTATTCATCCCCACAAAGTAGTGGAAGGCTCCATTCCCGTCCCTGTCGACCTCCCGCGCCCCCGCGCCGTACCGGAGGAGCAGGTTGGCCTTGCCCACGTTGCTATTGCCCAGCGCCGAGAGCAGTGGAGTGAGGCCCTCGCGCTGGGTCTCGGTCTTCGCATCGACTTTGGCGTCCTCGAGGAGGAGCTGTATGATGTCGGCGTTGTCGGCAATATGGAGCAGGGTCTCTCCATTCTGATTGGCCGCGTTGGGGTCGGCGCCGGCGTCTAGTAGCATCCGCGCGGACACAGCGTCAGCCGCATTGAGCAGTGGCGTGGCGTCGTCGAACCCGCGCTGCTGCACATTGGCGCCGGAGCCAAGGAGAAGCTCGAAGCACTCGATGGTCGCTTCGGGCGTCGCCTCGGCCCACGTGTATTGTGCCGACGCCAGGACGTGTAGGGGGGAGAGACCAGCATCCTCGGTCGCCTCGTACATGCCCGGCATGCCGTTCAAACGCTTCGGATCGGCACCGGCCTCGAGAAGCAGCTTGATCATCCTGGGGTCCCGCATCTCGCAGGCGGTGAAGAGGGCGTTGTACTGGAACTGGAAAACGTTCGCGTCTATGTCGACCCGCCGGCTCTCGAGTGTCGTCTGGACGACGACGTACCGCCTGTTCTCGACAGCCCGAGCGAATGCCCAGGTGGACTGCTGTGGCGTCTGGAAATAGGCCAGAAAGGCTACGGCAACGTCGTCGTGGCCCTTCTTACAGGCGAACTCGTATGCGGTGATCTTGGGCGATATCCCATAGTCTTTGCGCACCAGCGTGTTCGAGGACTTCCTGACGAAGGGATCCGCTCCAGCCTCCAGCAGCAAGACCACGGTGCTCCGGTGATTCCCCCTCGCCGCGTGCATCAGGGCAGTGTAGCCCTCTTCGTCGGGAATGTTCATCTCCTTTCTGTGATGCAGGAGGAGCTTAATAATATCCTCGTAGCCGCCGCGGGCAGCATGGGCCATGGCCATCCTGGTCTTGACCCTTTCTCCCTCACCCTCCACGACGGAATCCTCCTTCTCCAGCAACCTCTTCACGTACTCGGTCAAGCCAAGACGGATCGCTATCAGCATCGGGCTGTCGTCGTACCTCGTCTCCAGCATCAGTGCCAAGTGCGCCCACCTCAACAGCGTGTCCCCGGTCAGAAACGTCTCCAGTACATCATTGACTTCTCGCTGGTCGAAGCCCACCGAGGCCGCCTTCCTCACGTGGACATGCCAATTCGAGCAGGCGTACCGGAGGAAGGGGGTCGCCAGCCAGTATTCGCTGAGCCGGTAGCTTGGTGAAACGTACCGGTCAAACAGGGGCTCCTTTTCCGGCCGTTCCGTCTGCTCCAGGCAGCCGGACCGCAGATACTTGAGGCAGGCGAGGGCAAGCCGGTTGTGCGTGGCGCCAAAGTCGAGAACGGGGTAGTCGTGAGCATCGACCTCCCGGGTCGACCCGTTGAGAAATTCGGTGAGCGAGTGGTGCACGACGGAGATGGTTTCGTCCGGCAGGATCTCTAGCAGCGGTCCACAGGCCGCGCGGACGAGCTCCTTGGTCTCCTTGAGGCCCTGTCCGTCTTTCGGCTGCTGCTGTGTGATGCTGAGCATCTCGGCCAGCTCGAGCAGCCGGAGGGGACGATTGGCGTGTGTCACCCACTGCATTATGAACAGCTGTGTCTCGTGCGGCACGCCGGACCGCCTTGCGTGCTCGCGTAGGAGGTCGGTGTACATGACGTTCAAGTCCTGCGGGAGCTCTCGCAGCACTTTCTGGATGTCAGCCCCGGGGCGGAGGAAGGCGTCCATCGCCAGCCTCGAGTACAGGAAGAGCCCATTCGCCCTCCCGGGGACCGCCGCCTGGATGGCGGCGTGTTCCTCTGCGGGGATCGACGACGACGCGGACGCGAGCCGGTCCTTGACGTACGTGGCGATATCGACGTCCACCTCATCCTCCTCGAGCCGGATATCGAGGGCCCTAGCCGTCCGCAGCGGAATCTCGACGCTTGGCACCGGGCGGCTGGTGATGATGACCTTGAGCTCGGCGGGCCGCCACTGGCTGAGGGAGACTAGCGACTTGAGGAAGGTGTCGGTGTGCTCGTCGCGGTCCATCTCGTCGAGCGCGTCGACGACACAGTAGGCCCTCGGGATGTGAGCGAGAGCGGCGCGCAGGTGGCCCCAGAGGTCCTCGAAGGAGAGGCTCTCCAGCTGGGTCCTCCTGTCCACGAGACGTTTTAGCTTCAGCTGCAGCGGCGGGCTGAACTTGAGGATCTGGTCCAGCCAGTCGCGCACTGCCGCCACGGGGCTGTGGTTGGCGTCGATGATCTGGCGGAAGAAGAAGAACAGCACCGGCACGCCTTCTTTGGCGAGCTGGGAGGTCAAGTTGGCGGCGAAGACCGACTTGCCGGACCCGGGGATGCCTGTTCTTTTGTAAGCTCATGTCTGTTGATTTCATTTGCCACTCCACTCCTACCTCGAATCCGCAAAAGTCCATCGTGTTGGCCGTCGTGCCACTCCCGGTAGGCCTCCGACGATAACAGCCAGCCGCCGGTGCCGGGCAGATGGGAGGCCAGGTGCTTCCTGTACTCGCCGCCGACGTCGTCGTAGTCCGTGGGCCGCAGCCACTTGCGCAACTTGGTGATCGTCTCTTCGGGTTGCGGCAAAATGTTGTCCTCGTTGAAGTCGCTCACGTCGTCGCGCGTGATCATGACGGGGGCGTCGTCGCCTTCGCCGGGGCCCGACGTCCTCCCGGTGGCTCCGAAGAGGCCGCCGAAGAGTCTGTTTGCCATGGCGGATGGCTGTTGATGTCGACCGCGGCGGTTCTTTAAGAAGTTGTTGGAATTGTGTTTTTGGTTGGTCATGGGGGTTGGTGGGAAGGTGCGACTGAGTTGAGTAGTACCTGCCTACCTACGTAGGTACATATGTACTTATATGAGATGATAGTAAAAGTACCGAGGCAAGTGCGGTGGCCGTAGTAGGCAAGTGTGGTGTATTCAGTCGCCCCTGCCGGACGTGAGAGAGAAGGCAGCGCAGGCAGCGCAGGCAGCAGCGGCAGCAGCGGCACAGCAGCAACTGCGAACCTCATTGGCGAACGCTGCTTGCTGCCCACTGGGTGGATTCGTGAGGCAGTATCGATCCACAAGATAGGGGGGTTCATCCAGTATCCGAATTGACCTTAGTTGACTAGCATGGGATTGAGCAGCTATTCTTCACTAAGGTAGCAATGGAGACCAATTTATTTATTTATTTAGAAGGGATCCAGGTGCCTGGTTGGCTTGCGAACAACCCAGCAACTGGAAACTAATAGACTCACCGTGATACTTGGATGTGCTTATGGTCTTCACTCGGAATAGAAGCAAATGGGGTCATGGTGATGAATGTGAATTTTTAGATACTTCTAATGACTTGTATCCTCCAGCCACATCCCCAAACTCCATATCCAGATGAAAAAGCAACGCTCGCTATACATGATGAGTAGAAAACACTATTAATACTCTGGGTCTCTTCCCAGATCTGTAATCATTTCAAAGCCAACCGCCCTCATCACTGAGTAGCAGGCTGCTTTCCCTTACCCTCCTTCTTCGCCTTCGAAGCGCCAGAGTTCCACTTCTTGACGCGGACGAGGTAGTACGACACCACAGCAACAAAAACATTGAAAACCACAAAAGCCCACACGATGCCAAAGTTGCGCCAGCGCTCGTCGTAGAAGATGTTGCTCCCCGCGAGGTACTGGTCCCCGTTGCTCAGCGAGCAGTACCGGCACGCCTCCACCGCGTCCGGGTTCTGCAGCCTGCCCGGAGCGGTCTCGAGGTATCCCGACAGGTACTCGCCGCAAGTCTGGTTGGCAGGGGGATTGAAGATCGAAGTCTCGCTCGCGGAGCAGGAGACCGGTCGGTCGTGGAGCTGCGTCGAGACGATGCCCGCGACCCAGTACGTGAAGGGCGAGACGCGGTACATGAAGATCCAGAACCCGGGAAGCGCGGCGGGGGACTGTAGCACGCCGCAGAAGGTCAGGCTCATCAGCACAAGAAGCGTGACGACGCCCGAGGCGGTCAGCGCGTCGGGGAACGCGGCGATGGTCATGTGCGCGAAGGAGCTGGCGTAGATGAACAACTGGATCGCAAAGAGCAGCACAAGCCCCTGGCGCGCGGAGCTCTGAATGCCAACGACGGGGTAGTAAAAGCACGCAAAGATCAAAATGCCCGTGACGATCTGGTACGGGATCTCGACGACGATGTTCGCAAACATAAAGGCCTTCCACGAGTAGGCCTTGCTCGGCCGCTCGCGCACCTCGTACAGCGAGCGCTGCGTCACGAAGTGCGGCTGGATCTGCTGCACGATCGTGGAAAAAATGGTGATGACCATGAAGACGGCGAACACGACGTTCTGCATGCCCGCCATGGACCCGTCGGCGGCGTAGAACGAGAAACCGATAAACAAACCCGCAGCGATGCCCAGCACGAACTTGGCGAAGACGTAGTTGGGCATGCGCCAGTACTGCTGGAACACGCGCTTCGTCACCTCGACTAGCTGCGTCGCGAACGGCATCGCGAACTCGGAGTGCGAGCCGGCCTCCTCTCCGTCGGCAGCAGCAGAGTACTCGCCGGCCTTCTCGAGGTGGATCCGCTCGATCTCGGCATCCACCCCGTGGCGCTCGTTGCTGGACCGCCAGACGGAGTGCCAGTCCTCGCCGCGCGAGTTGGCACCGTTGTTGACGATCTCGAGCATGTACTCGGCCGGATTCTCATCATCACCGCAGCGGCGCGCGCCATGCGATTCAAAGTAGTTGAGCAGCGTGCGCGAGTTGTCCCCAATATCCCCGAAATACACCGTCTTGCCGCCGCGCGCCAGAAACAGCAGCCGGTCGAACTGCTGGAACAGGATCGCGCTGGGCTGGTGGACGGTGCAGAGCACGGCCTGGCCCGAGTCGGCGAGCTTGCGCAGGAAGGCGCAAATGGCCCAGGAGCTTTGAGAGTCAAGGCCGCTGGTGGGCTCGTCGAGGAACAGGAGGAGCTTGGGCTTGGCGGCGAGCTCGACGCCGATGGTCAGGAGCTTGCGCTGCTCGACGTTGAGCCCTTCGCCGGGGACGCCGACTACGGCGTCGGCGAAGTCGCGCATGTTGAGCATGTCGATGACCTCCTCCACGAAGGCGTACTTCTCGGCCTTGCTCACCGAGTCGGGCTGGCGGAGCATGGCGCTGAAGCGCAAGCTCTCGCGGACGGTCGATGTTGCCAGGTGGAGATCTATAGGAATCAGTTAGCTGGTACCCAATCAAAAGGAACTGATTGTCTGTCACTCACCCTGCTGCTGCACGTAGCCGGTCTTGCGCTGGAAGCTGGCGTCGAGGGGCTTGCCGTTGACAAACATGTCGCCGGTGATGACGCCCATGGTCGTCCTCTGGGCGAGCACATCCAGTAGGGTCGTCTTACCGGCGCCGCTGACGCCCATCAGCGCGGTCAGGGTGCCCGGTTTGACCCACCCGGCGACGTGGTCGAGGAGCCGGCGCGGCTCGCCCTTGATCTCGATATCGTACACAACATCCTTCCAGGTGAAGATGTCCTTCTGGGGCGGGATGGACGAGCTGACGTTGGCATCGGGCTCGCCGGCCTTCGACTTCACAGGGACGGCCATCTCCTCGTTGGCAACGCTACGGCTGACGCCGCCCTGGAGGTGGGCGGGAACGTGACCGCGCTGGAAGACGAGCACCTCGGCAGTGCTGGTGGTGGCCGAGTTGAGCTCGGTGGCGACGAAGTAGACGGCCATGAAGAAGACGAGGAAAGCGATCAGAATACCAAAGTTGCGCCAGACGTGGGAGTAGTAGTACTGGTAGTTCGTCTCGATGAAGGCGTCGCCGCTGACGGTGCGCTGGCCCGCGACGGCGCCGACGGCGGAGCAGATCCAGGCGTCGCCGACGAGCGGCGTGTAGGACGGGATGATCTCGGAGCAGACGAACTCGCGGCCGTGGAACTCGTTGGCGATGAGGATCTCGAAGGCGTAGAAGATGGGGTTGATCCAGCGGATCCAGCCGAACCAGTCGACCATCTGCGGGACGCGGACGACGAAGCCCGTGTAGATGACGAGGGCCAGGACGAGGACGCCGGCGAGCATCATGGCCTGCGAGACGGTCTTGGTGATGGCGGCCATGGTCCTGAAGACGGCGCTCATGACGAAGGTGGAGATGTAGGTGATGAGGAAGTACAGGAAGAACTGGCCGGGCTCCCGGCGCAGGCCGGCGAGGAAGTAGAGCACGAGGTTGAAGCAGGTGGCCGTGATGAACTTTATGGGTACGTCGGCGACGATGCCGGCTATGGCCTCGGCAGACGGGTGGTAGAAGGCATAGGAGGCGTGCTTTTCGACGATGGGACGCTGGTCGTAGAGGCTGTTGATCTCGGAGATGGCGGTGAGGGCGTTCATGAGGATGGCCTGGAAGAGCACAGATCCCTTGGCGTAGAAGCCCGAGGTCGAATCAGGAGTACCATAGAAGACGGAACCGATGATGAGGGCCATGACGAGGTTGATGACGGCGGACGTCGCGGTGGCGGACATGTCGTTCCATATCCTCTGGTAGGCGCGCTTCGTCGTCAGGCGGACCTGCATGGCCATGCTGATGATGTAGGGCGACTTGGGGCGGACGTGCCTGGCCTGCCTGTCGTTCTTCATCTGGCGCAGCTCGGCGAGGGCCTGGCCCTTGGGGTCGATGGGGAAGGCCTCCTGGTGCAGCTCGATGTCGCGGCGCAGGGCGGCGTACTCGGCGGAGCTGCGCCAGTAGGCCTCGAAGTCCTCGGGGGTCCGGGGCACCTGGTTCTCCATGCCGGGGCGGGCGCGGCGCTCCTGGGGGTTCGTCACCGAGGTGAGGAAGTCGCCCGTGGTCTGGCGCTGGGGACACTCCCATCCCATGCGCTCGAAGTAGGACCTCGCATGGGCCGCGGGGCCGAAGTAGATCTGGCGGCCCTCGTACAGGACGACGGCCTTGTCGAAGAGGTCGTAGATGGCCTGGCTGGCCTGGTAGATGGCGACGGCGTTGGCGCTGCCGGTGAAGTCGGAGGCGAGGCGGAGGGCCTGGACGAACTTGAGAGCCGTGGCCGAATCGAGGCCGCGGGTGCTGTTGTCCCAGGCGCACATGGGGGAGCCGGCGAGCATCATCTCGGCGATGCTCACGCGCTTGCGCTCACCACCGGAGACGCCGCGCACAAAGTCGTTTCCGACCTTGGTGTTGTAGGTATGGCTGAGGCCGCAGACGGCCATGACGACCTGGGCGGCGTGCTTGGAGTGTTCCTCGCGGGTCAGGCCCATGACACGGTTCGATGGGGTGCGGACAGCGGCGGCGAACTCGAGGGTCTGGCCGACGGTCAGGTGGGGGAAGTGCTTGTCGACCTCCTGGTTGTAGACGGTCTCGCCCTTGAACTCCTTCATCATCTTCTTCTGCGGGATGCCGTTGTAGTGGATGACCGAGTCGTGGCCCAGGCCAAGGCCCTGGAGCTCGCCGGTCATGGTCTTCAGGAGGGTGCTGCAGCCGGAGCCGGGGCGGCCGAGGACGATGAGGAGCTCGCCGCTGTTGAGGAGGCCGTCGAAGTTGTTGAGGATCCTCTTGGGCTCCTTCTTGCCGAAGCTCAGGTGCTCTCCGATGCGCAGCGGCGCCTGGAGGAAGGATCCGACGGTCTGCTGGAGCTGCAGGGCGTCACCTGTGCCGGCGACGTTGAGGTCCTTGTAAGCAACGCCGGCGTTCTTGAGCTGGATGCCCTCGTTCTGCATCTCGCTCATGAAGTGCTGGAGCCATTTGGAGAGGTCGAAGGACTTGCTTGAGGGGTCCAGGGCCGGGTCGTTGTGGGTGGTGAGGGCCTCGCCGTACGAGACGTGGACGGAGTCAGGGATGAGGGCGCTCTGGCGCTGGGAGAGAGTGGTGGCTATCCTCTGAAGCTCAATCCTGTCCCCCTCCTCGATCATCATGGTATCGCGGCGGGCGTCTCTCGTAGGGCTCGACAGGGTGTCGTTGTCTGAGGAGTCGCCGTTCTTCCCCGTGTTGATGGGGGCGAACCCGCCATCCCACTGGTCGGTGGATGATCTGCCTCCCGCGTTCATCGTGACGGAGGAGTGGGAGGAGCCGTAGCTGCCCCGCGTTTGTGTTCTTCGCTCCATGGCGGGGGATGTGATGTGATGTGGTTTGGTGTGGTGTGGTGTTGCCCGGGGGCAAAGCTCGAGCGAGCTTGGTATTAAGAATAAGGTGAGGTAGGGCTGATAGATGGGATGGTTGTATAGCCGTTCGTTGATTGTATACGGGGTATATTGCAATGGATGTCTAGATGGTTGACAGATCCAAATGCTTTGTTGTTGTTGGTGATGATGGTGATTGTGTATGTACTGATGAGAGGAAGGAAACGGATACGATATGGTGACAGGATGTATCATATTATATCAACCTGGATACGTGCTTGCGGACATGAACCAACACCGGGACCACCGAGGCAGAGCCGCCAGAAAGGCCATTGCAGCGGCCGGTGGTTGTGTTTCGCGCTGTTCTGGGGCTGGTGGGCGGCCGAATCTGCCATGGGCGGAGTTAGTCGAGCCCCCGGCCGGCCGGCGGATGGCAGTGAGGTCATTCCCTGTTGGTCCTCCGTCCGCGCGGTACCGTGGACTTTCCCAGCAGCGTAAACCCCGAGTGCTGGGCGACCGTAAACCGCAAAAGGGGGTGAACCAAGAGTGAGTTGTTGGGGGGTGTCAGTGTGTCACTACAGGGTCTATAGCGTCCCAGGGCAATGGATGCAGTGTGTCGGGCCGGGCGGGGTGGTAATAGGCCACGACGAGCCCGCGTTCGGGGACTTGGAGCCCCCCGAGAACCCTCCGGGGCTTCTGAACTGCTTACCGTAAGCCATGCACGAGCCACGCGGCGGCCCTGAACTGGTGTCAGCGGCGATGGTCTAGGCCGTTTACAGTTAGGCATGCTCACTAATTCGGCCGAAGGCCTTCTGATTGATTTCCGATTGCATCATGGTGTGGATGCACGTCGGACGGTGAGAACCAGTCAGTGACTGGTTGCCCCTTTTCTGCCCGTCCGTAAATCCGTAATCTCATCTTTGTTTTCTCTCGTAAATCTGGCGTTGCATTCGGTTTGGAGCCCTTGCTCGGGAGATTTACGCCCAAGACATAACTGCCACGCAGGGGGGTCTGCGGCTGCCATCTGCATGCCGAGACGGTGATGAAAATCCCGACTGCGGATTTCGGAATGGGTCTGTCGGAGTTTGGGCAATAGGGGTTTTGCATACGTGCGTGTTGATGAGGATTCTAAACAATTCGATAACAGAGTTCTGGTCCCAGTTCTTCTGAGTAGTTGTCCCGTAATCTGCTTGCGGACTTTTGCTTCTCTCTGTCACGACTCATGATGGGTTAGTTAGTAATAGACGGCGGACTCAAACAAGTCACCAAGAGTCCGCCTTCCACCAGATACGAATGACGAAACTCGGCAGTCACAAACCAAAGACAAGACGCATGATGGCTCACAATAGCTCATTATCGGATCCATATTTTTGACTGCGCTTGATCAGCGGAAACTTCAATCCAGTGTCGCCGAGTGTTTCCCACGTGTGGGTGCGTGTCAGAACTCAACACCTCATGGCTCATAAGAGACCATCCGTCTGTTCTTACTTCTTCCCGTCTCCGTCTGACTCTCTCCCGTCTCCCTTGTCCCACACCCTCGGGCTCGGGTTATTCAACCAGGTGGGGGCAGTTGGGGCAGTTCAGACCGCTGACTCAGATTCCGCCTAGTCGTCCGGTACCCGCGGATCCTCCCCGCACCCGACCGTCCGAGATCTACTGGACCTCTTGCTTATTACTCTCCGACACGACGCGCCTCATTCGTTGTGGGTTTCCAGCAGCGCCCATTATTAACCCGGAGACGATTTTGGTAAGCATTCCACGCCACAAAGTACGCAGTTTCTTGGCAGTCAGACTTTCCGCTGCCTCGCCGAAACTCAATCGTGATACCAAAGTCGTCGTAAATTGCTGCGAAAGTAGGTACACCACGGCATCCCCGAGACCTCACTGGTCCTTCTTGACGCCCACCTTGCCAATCTTCCTTAGTCCCCACACCGTCACCACCAGCGTCGCCCCGTAGAGCGCGAAGCAGTACCAAAACGCCGCCCGGTACCCCTCCAGCAGCGTCATCGGGCTCTGCCCGTCCGCCCCCGCTCCGGTCCCCGCCCGGGCCGCCACGATCCCCACCCCGCCCGCCGCCGCCGCCGACTTCGCCGTCACCGCGCTCGCAATCGCCCCGGACGACGCCAGCCCGACGCTCTTCCCGATCTGCGCGATCGTGTTGTACACCCCGCCCGCCACCCCGTGCGTCCGCGCCGGGAACAGCGACGTGATGAGCAGGTTCGAGATGGTGAACAGCGTGTCGGCGCCGATGGCGTTGGTGAACATGGCCCAGAACACGCAGTACCAGTAGTTCCACGCCGGGTCCGCGACCGCCATCAGGAGCGGCGACAGCGCCGCCAGCGCCACCGATATCAGGATCGCCAGGTCCGCCCGCACCCGGTGCACCACGAGGCCCGCGACCACGTTGGCCAGCACCCCGCCCACGGGAGCGGGGAGGAACCGCACCGACGTGTCGATCGCCGAGAGCCGCTGCACGTACTGCAGCCAGAACGACGACAGCTGCTCCGTCGCGTTGAAAGCGCCCCACACCATGAACACGCTCACGCAGATGCTCGTGAAGCTGCGGTTCTTCCACAGCGAGTTGGGGATGATGGCCGGGCGTCCCAGGCGTTCCTGTCTTCCCACCCACGCTACGAAGCTCACCATGAGCAAGGCCGAGACGGCGAGCATCGCGATGTTCTCGGGCTTCCTGACCTCGCGCGTGCTCTCCGTGATGACGCTCAACACGTACGAGATCATGGCCAGGAACCCGCTCGCGAGGAACGCGCCGACCCAGTCGACCTCGGTCGCGAACCGCTTCCACGTCACGGGCTCGCGCCGGCCCAGGCCGGGGAGCCACCTCAGCGCGACGAGAAAAATAACCGTGTTGGCGATGGCGGCGATGTGGAACCCCCACCGCCACCCGATCGTGTCCGTGAAGACGCCGCCGACGCTGAGCCCGATGCTGAACCCGATCGGCTGCCCGCCGCCCATGGACGCGAAGGCGATGTTGCGCCGCCGGCCCGAGGGGAAGGCGTGCGTGATGATGCTGACGGCCGACGGGAGGCACATGGAGATGGCCACGCCCGCGAATGCCCGGAAGAGGATGAGCTGGATTCCCGTCGTCGCGAGCCCGCACGCGAGCGTGAAGGCCGACTGGAAGAAGCAGCCCAGGAGGTAGAGCAGCCGCGCCCCGAAGAGGTCGGCCATGGCTCCTGAGAGGAGCAGTGTGCAGCCGCAGGTCAGGGCGTACACAGATGCGGGCCTTTAGTCAATGGAGAATGTTAGAAACGTGTAGTATGGGGCATGGGGGTGAGCATGCTCAAAGAAGGATGTTTCCTACCAAAGCAGCAAGTTGCTCTCTAGGTTGACGTCCCGGGCCATGGCCGGAATGCAGACCGTCACGACGCCGGCGAGGAGGGAGCTGATGCCCGTGATGCACGTCACGGACGAGATGACCACAACCGTCTTGCCTTTGGACATGGCATCGTCGTGCTGAGCCTCCTCGGCCAGGCAGGCGCCGCGGTCGGGCCCGGAGGTGATCGACGACGAGGCCGAGAGCTCCGGCAGAGGGATCGCCGGCGCGACGACCACGGTCGTGGTTGTGCCCATTTTCTTCTTGCACTCACGGAAAAAAGGGCTTTTCTCGGGTCACAATACGCAATTTTCGAGCTGGGAGGGACTCTGTTGCCGTAAAAAGAAACGTGCTTGGCCAACCTCGGAGGGGTTCCCGTGCCTTTAATTCACTGAACATTGGACTTCTTATTACCTACGGAACACTCCAATCGATAATCCACAGCAGAATGACACCAATTGGCACAAACCCAAAAGGCGTGCAAGGCGCGTTCGACAGCAGCTGCGATGGCAAACGTTATGTACGCTTCCAGGCGCAAATTTTCCAGTCCGAGGCGCCCGAGATCGGCCGAACGTGGAGCCCCGAGAGAGCCCCATCGTGCGGATGTGTAAGAATGACACCACGCGGCGTCCGAAAAAGGTTAAATGACTAATGGAAACTCCTTCTCCATCAAATCCATCAAAGGTGGCTCCGTGTCGTAATCCTCCGCGCAAGTTGCGTCAAGAGGGTAGGTTTGCTCGAGGAAGTCTTGAGCGCTCGGGGTGTTTCCAGTGTTTTTATTGAATTGCAGTTGCGGGCTTCGACCCAGCCATGAATTGGAGAGACTCGGCTGCGTCAACTAAACAAATTGTCCTTTGATGACATAGCTCATGCAATTGAGTGAAATCTCATGCCGAGTTTCTCACAACTTGCGGACCTTCTCATTTCTGAAAAGGGGCCTTTTTGTCACTGCCCCATCCCTGATCTGCGTGTATTTTCGAAATGGTTAATTGAGAACTTGAGACTCAGGGAACCTGCTCAGGATTTCAATCGATGTAATCCACGCTCGGCCTTTTCCGTTTCATGTTAATGAGTATTTCAAAGCCAATCGTCCATGTCTATTGAGTTCCCATGGACTTCCAAGCTTTGTCATACTCAGTTGGGTGTCGTGGGAGACCAGCACGACCTCGCCCTCAGCTGGCCAGGCGTTCAAGTTGAGACCGCAGACGCGTCCTCAAGTCGAAACTGCGCTTACTACGTGTAAAATTAAACACGCAGACACGCGGAAGCTCACTGGCCTCGACTGTGATTTTGAGCCATACTCTACCGAGGTTGTGTATTCGCACCGCGCTCTCGGCAATGTCTACCTGCTCCCGTGACAATCCCAACTACTGCGCCATATGAGCCCCAGAACCACTTCAGTCTCATGAGCCACAGTCAGGCCAATTGAGTTGTGGCTAACCCTTGAGGCCAACTGTCGACTTTCAATCGACCATTGAACCGCCGCTGCCTAGATGGGTGTACGAAGTCGCGACCGTGTCGTTAGAATTTATCGTCGCAAATAACGAGGGGCGTCGTGACAATACCAGTGACTTATCACACCAGACAGAATCGCCTTGGCACGCATTTCACAATTCGGAGTTGAGAAATCTCTTCTCGTTTTCATCCGAAGTATTCACAGTCGGCCACTATCCAGCAAACTTGCCTATCAGAAGGCGACAAGATCAAGTTACTAGTCTTCTAATACAGACCTAATCCGGTGTCGTGAAGCGAAGCGTACCAATACACACACCGCAATTACCAATGCTGCAATTGTGGTTGCACTTTTGGAGTGTTGAATCCCGTATTTTGCAGTCTTGGCGAGCTAAGTCAAGATGGTGTCCGTTTTCTGCGAGGACGTCATCGGGAATCTCAAGCTCGGGTGCTTTACAGGAGCTTCATCATATATCGTTATTCCAGACTCTGTCTGTGTAAACCTGGAACCGAACCAGGCGGCAAAGGGATGTCGCCGAAAGAGTTGGGTGCACAGGTACTTGGAGTGGACCCGAGGGTCGAAAGTCAAGGTATTGAGTAGCCCTCAGACGGGCCGAGCCGTTATCGAAAAGTCTTATGAAAAAAAGATTTCTATCGGAAAAACACATTCTATGGTCCAGATCTCGAAAAGGGAGATTCGTTGCCTCTGGTGACAGTTCCGGTTCGTGAACAACCATCCCAGCGTCGATCCTCGGCGAGTTGCAGGCGAGTTGACGATTTCTCTGATCTGATTGGTGGATTTCGCGAAGCTCGATTCAGACGCAGCAGCATCTCGGCTTTTTCATACGACGAGACGCAGTAATTAAACGTGCAAACGACGCGATTGCCGAGCGAATGAATTCTCTGTATTCGTCCGGAGAAGCGCTGCCGACGGGGCTATCAACGCGGGGTATGTGATGCGGGTTAATTCCCCCGGCACTTCCCTTCCCCCGATCACCACCAGGTACTTATACCAAGCCATCGAATCCCGCGTCCCCATTGCGCCAAGTATGTCGTCGATCCAGTCTACCCCAAAGAACTAAGAAAATGAAGTCGATACTAACTTTGGCCGCCGGCTTTTTCGCCTGCGGAGTAGCTGCCAGCCCTATGTCGTCCGAGACAGAGAACATCGTGCCCCCCGGGGCAGCCGTCAAGCGGTGAGGGTGCAAAAGCTCGAAAGGCAAACATAAGTCACGGAGCCCAACGGCTGACCGTCTCCAAGGCTCAACTCGGCGCAGATCATGTACTTCCCGGCCGCCAACTCAACCGGCACCGGCGTCCTCGTCTGCCCCGGCGGCGGGTACGCCCGCGTCTCGATCGCCAAGGAGGGCTACGCGCCGGCCGAGTTCCTCAACGGCCTGGGCATCGACGCCTGGGTCCTCGACTACACCACGGCCTCCAACGCGACGGCGCCCATCTACCCGACGCCGCTGGACGAGGCCCTCGACGCGCTGTCCTACATCCGCTCCCAGAACCGCACTGCCGTCTCCAAGCTCGGCATCTGGGGCTTCTCCGCCGGCGGCCACCTCTCGGCCGTGACCCTCACGAACCCGGCCGCCCGCCTCGACTTCGGCATCCTCGCGTACCCCGTCATCACGCTCGAGGGCAACTACACGCACGCCGGGTCGCGGGACAACCTTGTGGGCGCCGGCGCGGACGCGGAAACGCTAAGCAGTTTGTCGGCGCAGAACCGCGTCTCGGATGCGACGCCGCCGACGTTCCTGTTCCACACGTTCAACGACCGCAGTGTCCCCGTGGAGAACACGCTCATGTTCGCCGAGGCCATGGCCAAGCACAAGAGGCCGACGCAGGTGCTCATCCTCCCCGACGGGTCGCACGGCCTCGGCCTGGCCCTGGACGACCCGAAGCGCAGCTGGACGCCGGAGCTGGCCCGCTTCCTGAAGTACTCCATCTAAAAAGGCTCCTTCGAAGGATTCAGGGGTCAAGCATTTGCATTGGCTGTGTTAGTTGTAGCGCGTCGAGTAGAATCAAAAATACCACTTTTGCAAACGAAAGAGGTGCATGCAAGGCTGAATTCAGGTAAATTCAAGTAGAGAAGTATGTTTAAGTCGTTTTCCTTCATAATACGGTCTATATTTCCTTCACGATTTGTCATGCTGCGCGAGGTGCGTTATGTGTAAGTTCGCAACGGTTTACAGAAAATCCATAATCTCTCGCATAATGACAGCAATATAAATAAAAAACCCCGGCTATTAAGCCGAATCCAAGAAGGCGTATTAACTAACTATATAGTAATGCTCAAGGGTACAGTCTGGCAAACTCTTTTAAGAAGTGCGGGGCCCCATCTCTTTTGCAAACTTGATACTATCCCAGGGCAGTTAGATCTTCCAGCTCTTAACCAGTGTCTCTTCTACAAACTCGGCGAGGATCCTCAGCGACTTCTGCGGGCTCATGATATCCAGAAACGTCACATCGACCTCAAAGGTGCTCCAGAACCACGTGCGGAACTCGGCGGCCACCATGCTGTCGACGCCGAACTGGGGCAGGGGCTTGCGGTCGTCGACCTGCTCCAGCGGCATAAGGATCAGGTTCGAGAAGCGCTTGGTGACGAGGCGCAGTACCGCCTCGCCCAGCGAAGCCGCGTCGCCGACGGGCGTAAACGTGGTCGCTGCCCCGGCCGGCACGTCCCTCAGCCACGGCGCGGCGGTCATCAGGTCTAGTGACTGACCGCCCGCGTCCCTTCTGGTCTTCGCTTCCTTGGCGTCTTGCTCTGCCTGCAACGACGCGGCCAGGATGGAGTTGCGCGGGTCCTGCATCGTGCCGCTGCTGACGTCGAAGCCCTGTGCGAGCAGCTTCCGCATGCTCAAGGGCTCCAGGCCCGTGAGGATGTGAGATAGGGAGGCATCAACGGCACGTTCAGTCCCGGTTTCGTCCTCCGAGAGGCAGCCCGAGGGAGGACTGGGAGTAGTGAGGGCCATGTCGATGACCTGGAGAAACTCGTCCTCATTCAGGGGCTGGATGCCCTTGCGCAGCAACAAGGCCTCGATGTCGGGGTTCTCGTGCAGGTAGCCGACTTCGGAGATCATACCCAGACCCACGGAGACGGCAGGCTTGCCTTGAGCGCGGCGCCAGCGCGCAAACGCGTCGAGAAACCCGTTGGCGGCGCAGTAGTTGCTCTCCGTAGCGGTGCCCACGGACCCGGAGATGGAGGACGTGAGCAGGAAGAAGTCGAGATCCTCATCGAGGCCGCCGCCGATAGCGTTGTGCAGATTCCATGTGCCAGCCCACTTGGGCTGGATGCCCGTGTGCCAGGCCGAGTGAGGCATGCGGCTGAACAGAGCCTCGTGTAGCCCCATGGCGGCCTGGACGACGCCGCCGATGGGCAGGCCGGTGTTTCGGCATGCCCTCACGGCGGCTTCGACGTCGGCCAGCCGGACCACGTCGCCGCGTACCACGTCGACTTTGGCGCCCGCTGCCAGCAGGCGGTCGACGAGCTGCCGCGCGACGGGCTTGTCGCACCCGGACCGGCCTAGGAACACGAAGTGGCGCACCCCGCGGGCCACCATCCACCGGCTGAGACTCCGGCCTAGACCGCCGAGGCATCCGACGAGCAGGTACACCTTGTTGGGGTCGAATGAAGTGCGGAACTGGGCGGGTGCGGCGGGAACGAGGCTTGACGGGTCCTGTAGGGAGATGACGAGCTTGCCGACGCGCTCACGGTTGTGGAAGTGCCGGTACGCCTTGGCGATGTCGGCCACGTCGAAGGTGGTGATGGGCGCCGGTTGAATGATGCCTTCGCGGTACAGCTGCAGAACCTCGGCCATGAGGGAGTCCCACTTGTCGCGGTGGTGCTTGTCTTCGGCATAGAACAGCTCCGAGAGGTCGAAGGCGGTAAATGTGCAGCCGCGCAGGAAGACGTCCATGTCCAAGCGACCAGCGTCGGCCAGGTCTCGCTTTCCGATCTCTACGAACCGGCCAAAGTCTGCCAGACAGCGCCAGCTATGATGGAGCAGGTCGCCGACCAGCGAGTTGACGACGACATTGACACCGCGGCCGCCCGTGGCAGCCTCGATGTCGGCGACGAAGGACGCATCGCGGGAGCTGAAAATGTGCGACGATGGGACGCCCAGCTCGCGGACCAGGAACTCCCTCTTGGCCGCAGAGCCGACGGTGGTGTACACGACGGCGCCGATACGCTGCGCGTGCACGATGGCCGCGATCCCGAACGCGCCGGCGCCGGCGTGGATGAGAACGGACTCGCCGGCGCGCAGCTGGGCGCGGTCGCGAAGGGCGTATAGCACGGTGGCGTGAACGGTGAGGAGCGCCGGTACGACGGCGAGGTCCTCATCGGGCAGAAGCTTGTGGACACAGCCGACCGGCACGCGCTCCGTGGTGCGGATGTGATTCGGCGCCCACACCACGACGCGGTCGCCGACGGCTAGGCCCGCGGAATCGGCATCGGACCCGGCCGTGGCGGATACGACGCCGCCAAAGTCGAGGCCCAGCGTGCCATCGATCGTGTCGACGCGTCCGCTGAGGCTGTAGATGTCCTTGGCGTTGAGACTGACGGTCCTGAGGTCGACGTCGACGAAGCCGCTGGGCAAGGGCGTTGCCGGCTCCGACAGCTGCTGGAAGTGGATCGTGTCCGTGACGCCCACCTGGCCGATGGACAGCTTAGAGAGCCCGAGACTGGCCAGAGGTGCCTTTTGTATGGCGTCAGGGTCGCCACGGACGAGGCGGCGTCGGAAGAGAGCGTTCATGTCCCAGTCGGGACCAAAGCGGCTGACGTAGAGCAAGCCGGCCTTCTCCTTCTGGATGAACTCGGCGTCGCTGTTGGTGTTCCTCCGGAACAGGGCTCTCTCGACATTCTCGCAGATACTGCCAAGAACGTCCATGTCCGCGCCATGTGTTTCGATGGCGCCGATGTCGCCGATGTCCAGGACGGCGAAGCGAAGGGCGGGCTGCTCCATCATCAAGGCGCGGGAGAGACCGCTGGACAGCGTCAGGTCGGGATTCGGGGCCTCGGACAGCATCCCGGCTCCCGTCACCCAGACGAGGTCGGCGGCTGAGTCTGTTACGAGACGCAAGCGGTCCAGGTCGTCGGGGCTGATGGTGGCGAGGAGCTCTCGTTCCGTCTCCAGCAGGGAGATACACACGTCTCTCTCCGAGACGACAACTTCCTTACCGATCTGGTTGAGGGAGACGATTATGGCGGCCTGGTCGGTCGAGTTGAAGTGTCGCTGCCAGTGCGCGGACAAGGCGCGTGCGAGTTGCGCGACGGTTTCGCCCGCTTCTTCGCGCACGATGATGAGGGCGCGCCTGTCTTGCATGGCCGCTCGTGTCGTCGCCACCGAGACTGCTTGGGGTACCGCGAGGACGGTCTGCTTGCCCACGTCCATCACGGCAAGCCCGGCTGCCTTCAGGGCCACTACGGCTTCATCGGTCTCGCGTGTGACCAACACGCCGTCTTCGGTAAGAAGTGAGATAAGCTGCTGTGTGTGGGCAGGATCTTGCCAAATCTTCCTGGCAGTGGACTTCTGATACGGACGGATTTAGTCAGTCTGGGACTCTGGGCTGTGGTTTGGTGGATTGTTGCGTTGAAAGGATGAAAAGGAGTGAAAAGGGGGGCTTAGGTAGGGGAAAGGGGAACGACATAAATGGGAAGGATGTATCATATGGGTTCGAAACTTACCCGAGAAATTATAACTGCATCAAACTGGCCCTGGTCCTGCTTGTCGCTTCCCCCTCCACCTTCCACATCTTCCTCAAAGACTAGCCCAGTCTCGTCATCCGCAGGCCTTGCGGTCCGCCACGTCCGACAGCGCGGGAAGGCTGAACCATGGTCGAGCACGCCCAGGAGTTGTTTCTGGTGGCACTCGCAGCCGTCGTCCAGCTCCAGGACGCGCATCGTGGGCTTCCTATGCCCGACCAGGTCCAGGACGGCTCCTATGACGGCCAGGCCCTCGTCGTCAACGTCGTCAGCCCCAGAACTCTGCCTCGTAGCGACATGGTCGGCCACGTATGCCCGCAGCTCCGCCCCAGCCTCGACTCGGAGGCGCGAGACGTCGGGCTTCCAGTGGACGCGGAGGGTAGGATGGCGCTGCAGGAAGACGTTGGCGTTATGGCTGTCACCGCCACCACTTCCTCCTGCGATGTAAAGCGACATCCGCACATTCTTCATGTCGATCACCACGGCGCCGGCCTGGGCCTTGCCCTCGACCCCTTCGTGCTCATACCCCGGCCTCCGCGCAGTGCAGTCGATACTACGCGAGGCAACGCCGGTGCTGCGCGTGATGGTGTGAATATCCAGCAGTGCCGACTCTGACTCCGACCCTAAGCTGGACGCCTTCATGTCCGCCGCGGAGACCTTAATGTGGCACTCGGGGACAAAGACAGGCAGCCAGGCGCGCAGATCCCGCAGGCTGCCGGCAGTGCCACCCATGATGGCGCCCTGGAAGCAGGCGTCGATGACGATGGGGTGGATGGGATAGTGCGACGTCGAGTCTTGCGCGCGTGCTGTCGGGGGGACGAGACGCGTCGTCGAGATGGCCTTGGGGCTCACGCGGTTGGCGTCCGTCGCCAGGCTGGTGAGAGACTGGAAGTGAGGCCCGAAGCCGAGTCCCTCCTCGATCACTCTCTCGTACCAGCGCCCCATGGCCCAGACGTCGAGGTCGTCCCGGTCGATCGGCGACACTGTGCCTTTGACGACTGACGCGACTTCGTCGGCGCCCTCGCGGCGGACACGGATGCTCCCAGTGCAGTGGATTGTCGTCTGGCCGTCCGAGTATTGCGAGATGGAAAAGTCATACCAGTCGGCGGAGGAGGTCGTCGTCGACAGGCCGCGTCGCGACATGTGCGTGTGGAGCTCCTGTGCCGGCTTGTTAGGCTGTTCCGGCAGCATGACGAGGGCGGCCCTCATGTTGACGTTGCGGAACTCAAACGATATCGTCGTCTTCGCTGACTCCGGAGTAGCGTCATCTCCGTCGGCGTCGCGGAGCCCGCTGGCCTGGCAGACGGCCTCGATGGCCGTGGCCATGTACGCCGCCCCGGGGAAGACGACCTGCGATTCAACCTTGTGGTCCTCCATCCACGACATCTCGGACAGCCGGAGCACGTTCCGCCAGCCCCATTCGACGCCGCTGCCGGCCACGTTCAGGACGCCGAGCAACTCGTGGCGCAGGTGCTTGCGGTTCCGCAGCTCGATGCTCGTCCTGGGCTCGTTCCAGAGCAGGCCTGCCGAGTAGTCCCACGGATACGGCGGGACGGCGGCGTGTACCGGCATGTGCTTGTTCTTCTCCACTCCCGTGGTGCCGTTGCCGTTGCCGTTGACCTTGCTGACGCTGTTGATGTTGTTGTCGTTGACTTCGGCCCAGCTCAGCGCGTGGCCCACTTCAAAGAGCCGGCCAGCGAGTCGTGCCATGCACAAGCTTGCGTTTTCCTTCCTGGCCAGCGTAGCATCGTATGGAAGGGCGCTCTCATCGAGCCCGATGGCTGTCCGGATGGCCTTGATGGGTCCCTTGAGCGCCGGATGCGGTCCGATCTCGATCAGATGATGGGCTCGGTGCTTGTTGCCGCCGGTGCTTGCTACCAGACCAGCCAACGCCGCGTTGAACTGAACGGGCTGTTCTAGATTTTTCCTCCAGTACGAAGGCATATCCGTCCCGGCATGGATGGTGTTGGCTTCGACAGCCTCCGCATGCTGGCCCACGGAGGAGAACATCTGGACTCCGGCCGTCGCCATCTTCGGCCCCTTGCAAGACACGGCCTCGAAATGCGGCCTGAGTAGGTCCTCGTACAGCTGGCCCACCTCGGCCATCATGTGCGAGTGATAGGCGCGCCCGCCAGTCTCCAGCTTGCGGTGGAAGATGCTCTTCTCGTGCAGCTCGGCGCCCAGTATCTCGATGCCCTCCTCTTGGCCGCTGAGCGTCACGCTCTCGGGGGCGTTCACGCAAGCCACTCGGACCTGCGCCTCGAGCCCCTTGTCGGCGATGAGCGCGGTGGCGGCCTCGACAGACAGCGCCGCGGCCATCATGCGGCCCCTCTTCTTCGGTCCGTCCGCGCGCAGCTGTCCGACCGCGTAGCCCCGGAAGTAGGCCACGAGGATGGCCTGGGACGCCGTAAGCAGGCCTGCGGCGTACGCGGCGGCGATCTCGCCCGAGGAGTGGCCTATCGTGGCCACGGGCTCGACGCCCCAGCTGCGCAGCATCCTAACCATGCCGATCTGGACCGCCGTGCACAACGGCTGGCTCTGCGTGACCTCTCCCACGCGGCTGGTGGCCGGGGGCTCGAGAAGTGCTTCTTCCAGCGTCCACGCCCCTGTTCCCGTTCCCGCCCCCGGCGCGTACTGCGGCGGCAGTTCCTTCAGCACGTTGTCCAGCTCGCGGATCGTCGAGCGGAACGTGCTGTTCCCGTCCTTCGACAGCAGCTCCTTGCCCATCCCGGCATACTGGGCGCCTTGGCCGGTGAAGACGAAAGTGAAGGGTAGCGCTGCTGCTGTCGCTGCCACAGTCTGAGGCCCCGGCCCTTCGATTAGTTCAATCTCGAACTTGCCTGGGCCTGGGCCTTGAAATGTCTTGCATGCGGCAGTTAGTGCCCGTTTGATAGCCAGATGCTCTGTACGCTGGCCGAGAGTGTATGCCAGGTTTTTGATCGACTGGATGCTGCTGTTGGGCGCGCGAACAAGGTCGGTAATCTGCTGTAGTCGCTGTTCTAGCGACGTTTCGGACGCGGCGGATACCGGGAGAACGACTAGGTCAGCTTGACCCTGTTCCTGTTCTCCCTTTGTCTCTGCTTTCTCCTTTGGTGCTCCCGCAGTGTCGTGTGCAACGCCGTTGACCGGGGTCTTCGACGAGTCCACGGACCCGAGGAAGCTGTCGAGGGATTCCAGAATAACATGGCCGTTGGCACCGCCATAGCCGAATGAGTTGATGCTAGCACGTCGAATCGACCTGGGCCATTTCTCGACCTCGGTCGCAATTTTCATAGAACGGGCCTCGAGTTCAACTGGATTTCGACTCGGTCAGCTGGAAAACGTTCGACAGATTGGCAACGAAAGGAACAAAACCAGAAAAGAAAAAGCATAGGGAGGGTTTGATTGAGAGAAGAAGTTGAAAGAGACAACGCACGCTTCGGGTTCACGTTGACCACGCCTCGGGTCGGCGGAATCAGCCCCTTGTCTAGGGCTTGCGCGACTTTGATGATGGACGTCAAGCCGCTGGCAGCCTCACTGTGACCCAGATTCGTCTTGACCGATCCGATCAGGATAGGGGGCGCCCCGGAGGCTCGCGGGCGGAAGCAGCGGCTGAGCCCGTCGACCTCGATGGGATCCCCCACGGGTGTGCCGGTGCCGTGGCACTCAATGTAGTCCGTATCAGCGGGGTCGATGCCAGCCCGTTCGTAGGCCCTGCGGACCACCTGGGCCTGCTGGCCGGCGTCCGGGAGGGTGATGCCCGGCGTCGTCCCGTTGGCGTTGACCGCGCTCGCCCTCACCACGGCATACACGTGGTCCCCATCCCTCAAGGCAGCCGAGAGCCGCTTCACCAGGATGGCGTTGACGGCCTCGCCGCGGCCGTAGCCGTCGGCCGAGACGTCGAAGGTGTGGCAGGTCGACGTGGGCGAGAGGAAGCCGCCCTTGGCCGTGCCGATGTGTTGCTCCGGACTCTGGATCAGGTTGGCGCCTGCGACGATGGCCTGGTCGCAGTCGCCGGCAGCGATGGCCGTGAGCGCGTGGTGGAGGGCGTAAACGGACGACGAGCACGCCGTGTCGATCGTCATGCTAGGCCCCTGGAGGTTGAAGACGTGGCTAACGCGGTTGGACATGATGGCCAGGCCCGAACCCGTAGGGTGGTAGCGGTGGTAGTAGTCCGGATCCTTGGCCTGCATGACTTGGAAGTCAGACGTAAAGTTGGCGACGTAGACGCCGGTGTTGGTGCCCGACACCTGCTCCCGGGTCACTCCCGCGCCCTCGAGGCACTCGTAGACCACCTCCAAGAGCTTGCGCTGCTGCGGGTCCATGTACGTCGCCTCGAGGTTGTTGATGCCGAAGAATTGGTTGTCAAACTGGCGGACGTCCTCCTGGAGAAAGTAGCCGCCATCCATGGCGATCGTCCCGGCCTTGCCGGCCGCCCGCGCGTGGTGAAACCCCTTGACGTTGAACCGCTGCGGGTGGACCGGTGTCATGGCTGTCATCTTGTTCACGATGAAGTCCCATAGCCCCGAGGGCGAGCGAATATGCCCTGGGAGTCGGCATGCTGCATGGACATACATGCGTAAGCAGATATTCAGTTAGATGGCAACGGCGTCATGACTGGAGCCTTTGGGATTTCCAGGACACCTGAATGGAGCGCAATCTACTCACACATGCCAACGATACAGGCGGGATCATCCGTGAGCTTCTCAAACGAGCTGCCGGTCCCCGTGTCTCCCGCGACAATGCGAGTTCCGTTCAGGTTGCCATTCTTGACGGGGTGGTCAGTATCCTGGCCTAGGACAATCTTTCCCTGGGCCATTTTGAGAACAACGAGGTGTTACTTGCAAATCGTAAAAAGGTTGCTCCAAGTTGGTTTCAAAGGTCTGGTTCTCCAAAACTCCAAGGGCCATGAATGAGATATCTTGAGCGTACTTATACTGCAGGTTGATCACCGGCTTACTAAATATCCCTCAATCCTTCGTCAGCAGCCATCAGAGTGCCACCCTCACCCTACATTTGCGAGCCTTTCCGTGAAGGACATCGCAATTTTCCCCAGTGGATTGCATGAAGATCCAAAGTTGGAGGCTCTACGGCTACGGTCTGTCATGGAAGGGCTTAGATGACCTCAGAATGTGCATCATGGCTTTTGCCCTTGCCGGCTATGGCGACAGAGAGGGCTAAGCAGATCCAACTCGTTTGGGCACCCTTATTCCGAAAACCAAATGAGACATGCTCACCGCCGCTGCGTCGCTACCAACCGCATGTGTAGGGTACCTCCCATGCGGCTCGGAGTTGAGAAAGGAAACTCAGATAACCCGTTGTCCGTGATATCTGTTCTTTATTGGCCAGCATACGGCTCAACAACTCAACTCCGAGCCAACGTGGTGAACTGGGCTAGGAGTTACCGATCAAGACGCAGTTGAGATGTACGGAGTAAACTTCTGTGACGTTGCAAAAGTGGAGCCACCGCAAGCAGCGCTGACTATCTGCACCTGTATACGTATCACGACAACTTCAGGGTTTCTTCTCCTCCTGCAGGTCAAAGGCGTCCCAGCCAGCTTGAAACCTCATCCCCCGCGGATTGGATGCGTGTAGATAGAGCCTCAATGTTGAGTATCGAGAGGCTGAAAACTAAAATCTCACTTCGTGCAACGGAATTGATCCCGCGGCAAACATGATAAGACATCCCGGAAGGAGGCCGGTTGCGGGCCGGGGCCAGATGACGGCACGTACAGCAGCAGTACACGGAGAAGGTGGCACGAAACCATTGCGGTGACAATCCACACAAAGGCCACAAATCTCAGACATGCGCATAGTCAAAACACCCAGTAGCTACGCCGTTCCAGATAACGGCCTGGAAGTCGTTCCGAAACTCCGTCTTGTCTCGGGTCAGTGTAACTACCACTGCTGAGAAGCTTGTACAGACTTCAAGATCCGTCTTCTGTTCTCAGTCAGCTTGTTGATAAGCGTAAAGAGGTTCGGGTAGTTATTCAACCGACTCGGTATGTACGAGACTGTCATGTCGTGGCCCATGGTGGTTGCTTCCGAATCACGATTGGCGACGATGTCCGGCGCACCGGAGCATCGGAGAGACATGACCTCACGACGGAGCCTAGCCACTCACTCCGGTATCTGATGTCTATTATGGTATTTGAGATATATGTGGCACCGGTGCCGGGCGTTCAAGGTCGGGCTCAACCTTGTTCCCCCTACCACGCTTCTGTCGTTGGGTTTTCAGCCCTTTCGTATTAACAGTCGGATAGTGTACCCATGAGTTTCACCATGCCGAATCGGGAGACAAGATACGCTCTCATCACAGGGTACTGTACAGTTCACTTACCCCTTCCCTTGTTTCGTCCACTTTGGAACTGACCGGGATCTCATCTTTTGCCATCATAGATGTGGCACGGGCGGCATTGGAGAGGCTTTGGCGCACGAGTTCACTGCCCGCGGTGTTCATGCCATAGCCACTGTGCTTCCGCCCGAGTCCGGAGAGCACTTATCGAACGCCGGAATCACTTGGTTCCCCCTCGATGTCACCCAGGAGTCGTCCATAATGGCCTTGAAGAACTTCCTTCTCGATATCACCGGCGGAGAACTGGACTTCCTCGTGAACAATGCGTACGGTCATTGCCCTAATGTCATTGAATCTTCAAGAGAGGTCACAGCGTGGCTAATTATCTACATGTTGATGCAGGGGAATATGTGAGAATCTGTTGAGATCCCTCTGCTCGTTTGTTTTCTAGTTTGACAGATTCGGTCTAGGCTACACCATGACAGCGATCGACACTGATATTCGGTGTGTTCAAACCATGTTTGACGTGAACGTCTTTGGGCCGATCCGCATGGTGCATCACCTCCATGACATGTTGATTCGGTCCTCAGGCACCGTCGTCAACATCGGTTCCATCGGCGGCGTCGTCCCCTACGTTTACGGCTGTGAGCGAACCGCCCTCTTTCCTTTATGCGATGTTTAGATAACCCTGTTGATGCAGAGTCTGACGTAGCTTCCTACAATGCCACCAAGGCGGCTCTCGCCCATTGGTCCAATACCCTACGAGTCGAGATGGCTCCTCTGGAGTAAGTCGCTCTGACGCGCAAAGGTGGCCGCTTAACAAGTAATTTCGCTTGTGGTTAACTTCCTCAGTGTCAAGGTACTTACGGTATGCATTGATACCTCCACAAGGTTACAAGTGGGAGTTGACGGCTGTGGCAGGTCATCTCCGGCGAAGTGGGCACGAACATCCTGAAGAGCGACGCGGGAAGAGAGATACCAGAAGGTCTGGCGTTTCAATGGTTTCGGAAAAGTCACCTTTGAACTGATTATGGTGTCAGGCTCTTACTTCTCTCCACTTGCCGAAGACTTCAAACAACATGTTCAAAGAAAACCAAGTTGGTTAAACCTCTTCCTCTGTTCCCCTTCCTTTTCCCCCTCGTATATGTACACGTTCATCTCTTTCTACATCTTCGTGTATGGGCTTAGGCACTAAATTTACTGTTTCAAGATACCTCCGATCGCTTCGACTATGCTCGTCGGGTAGTTGAGAAAAGCCTGATGATGTCGCCGCCCGCATGGTTCTGGTGCGGAAATGCCTCGACCTTCATTCGGTTTCTAGACTTGGTGGCATTTCGTACCATATGGGTATGATTTTGTCGTTCTCTTGATATAGAATCAAACTAGACGGATACAATTGTCTGACTACGTTGCAGGACCGCCTATTCTGGGGGTGGTTCAACTTCGGGAAGTTGAAAGAGGCCCACAAACGGCGCAAGACCGACTGAGCAAGTACCTCCGGTCTGGAATCATATCATCTGCAGTGCCTTATAGATAGTTTTTGTGGATAAAAAAATCTGACTTTGTTCGATGTCTTGACTGTTTCAATTCTTTCGAGATGAAATGTTTGCGGCTTAAGACTTATGAATAGCCAGGTAGAGCTATAAGCTTCAAAACACGCCTCAGTCAATTCACATTGCCCCCCATGAAGCAAGGCCATAACATACTCAATAAACATACTCCAGCCCCTTCAAGTTCTTCGCCGCCCTACAGCATGTCTCTCTCTGGGACGGAGCAGGGCCGTCCCGCCTTGCATTGCCTAGACCCGTGATCTCCGGCAGCCGCAGCCCAGAACGCCAGCCTGATGTCCATAGAATCTTAATAATACCGTGGTAAGACCGGCTGCCTGCGCATGTCAAGTGCCAACGGAGCCACGTCACCCCCTCGGGTAGAGGGCCGGGGACCTTCAGTCCCGCCCAGGCAAAATGAATGGAATGATTTGGGGGTGGCAGTAGCACGAGATAAACGATAGTGCACATTGAGATGATATCCCGAACGGAATATGAGGGCGTATGTCTCCGCCTCGCTGTCGTGTTGTGTGACATTTGGCTGGCGAACCTGGACATGTGCGACGCACCGCGATAAGCCTTGAAGCCTCCAATTCAGTTGGAAACACTACAGTCACATGTACTTGATTTCTAATCCGTCCACATAGCTCCTCCGCAGCAGAAAATTTGGCTCAGGGGCATTCATCCGTATATCCAGGGGAAGGTCGAATTTGGCGGATCTATAAAGGCTGCTTACCAACTTCAGGGGCCGTCCCATTCCCACAAATAGTCACTAGCAAGCACCGGGTACAAATCACGTCAAGCTATAGCGTAAACCGTCTTGAAGAATAAGTCTCTTTTCAATTTACTTCCATCGCCATGGCCGGAACTGTGGTCTTCATCACCGGGGTTACTCAAGGTATGCATCTCTTTATCCCCTCTGCTGAAATCAAGCGCTCGACGTAGAAGTAATGGATTTGACACACATAATTCCCAGGGATCGGAAAGGGCCTGGTACAGGCATACCTCCAACGGCCGCAGCACACTGTCGTGGGCAGTGTCCGTAACAGCGGAAGCCCAGCAGTGGCTGAATTGAAGGCCCTGGCCGCAGCCAAAGGATCGAGGTTGGTCCTGGTGCACATCGAGAGCACGTCGCCCGAGGACCCCAAGAATGCGGTCCAGGATCTCGAGGCCAAAGGCATAGATCATGTCGACATTGTCATCGCGAACGCCGGGGGTAGCCCGCCCGTGGTGCCGCTCGACCAGGTCAGCGGCGAGGACATGCTCACGGCTTTCCGCACCAACGTCCTGGGCCCGCTGGCACTATGGCAGGCCCTCCATCCCCTTCTCAAGAGATCGGCGAAGCCCAAGTGGGTTTCCATGTCTACTGTCGGCTCCTCCATGACCTTGATGCCGGAGATGGGGACGCACATGACGCCCGCTTACGGCACTTCCAAGGCTGCTCTGAACTGGCTTACGACGTGAGTAGAAGGAGAAGGAGTCTTTCAGCAGAGTCTCCGGCCGCATCTGAGCTGACGCCCGCCTAGAGCAATCTTCGCCGGCAACGAATGGCTCACCACGTTGCTCTTGCACCCTGGGTGCGTAAATACGCAACCCCACCGCCACCCAGTCGAGTCATGGATGCTGATCTGTATGTTTTCTTTGCCCGCAGGTTGGTGCAGACAGAGCCCGGAAATTGGGTTGCCCGGCAGATCGGGATGGAAAAGGCACCCGTCACCATCCACGACTGCGTCACGCAAGTTGTTGCTACGGTAAGTCATAGTACCTCGTGGAAGATACTGGTCCTATTCGGGTTGTTCAAAAACCATATGCTTACTCGATTGTCTCTCAGATTGAAGGGGCCACTCGCGCCCAGAGCGGGAAGCTTATCAACGCCATGGAGGGCATTGACATGCCTTGGTGATCCCTGCCTTTTGGGGATATTGGCGGTTCCGGCCGTGCCGCCTGGGCCATGCTACATTTACAAACGGTAGCTAAACGAGTGTTGGGGCTGATGGCTTGGTACTGGGACCTCACTGGTGCGGAAAATAGTTGTTTACTCCCATCATTACTGGCGTTATCGGGAACCAAGACAAACAACCCGGTAACATGTAAATCAAATACCAAACCATGAACGTCGGTATAGTGTCATTCAGGCTACCACAGAACACCATCACAGGTGTATCGGTTTTGGCGAATAAATGCTCCGAGTATCGCGTATCTACAGTCCAAGTGTCAATGTGAATGGGCTTTCATCCTACGCGGAACTCATCTGTTCCCAGCAACGTCACCTGCCTTACCTTGACCCCCGGGATACATACAGTCTTCAAACCAGCCAGATTTGCATAAGATCTACTTATTTCCTCTCCGAAATACTACCGTAGCTGTACCTCTGTACATGTAGCCGGCGAATGGCGCACAACCAAACACCGCGCATGTAGGAGACATCCACGATAATGGGTGTCTCACCTGCCTAGACTAGGCATGATTTTCGGAAACCAAGTCTGAAAAACTCCCACCAGTTGCCATTGTGTACCTCGTTATGTGTCACGGTATAAAGAGCGGCAGGGGTGGAAGTTTTTTCCCATCGCCGCTCAACTCAACCTGCAGAAACGCGCGCAAACCAATCACTATACTGTCAAACTGACAAACATGGATATCTCCGGGAATGCTTTGGTCGTAGGGGGAGGTAAGTCCACTGCCACGACGGCTGCTTCTGCCACATTTCAGGTTCACAGTGGCCGAAAAGGCGAATGACGAGGAAAGTTTTGACATGAAGAAAACAGGTAGCGGTATTGGCATGGCATGTGCCATCACGCTTGCTGCCGAAGGAGCCTCCGGCGTGCTGATAGCGGATATCTCCGTTACTGCAGCCGTCAGCGCCGTGGCCAAGTGCGAGGCGGCGGCTACCAACAGTCGCTTCCGCGCCGTGGCGATCCACGTCGATGTCACCCTCGAGGACTCGGTTCAGAGCCTCATGGACCAGATGACTCAGGCTTTTGGGCGCATGGACTACTGTATAAACTGCGCAGGGGTGAGTTCAAGGTGCTTCGGTGGCAAAACCTGTATAGAAACACGTCGATGATGTTCGCTGACCTCTCCGACGGAACGCAGATCGGTGCCATGGCAGGTGCGGATATCGTGAGCACACCGCTGGCCGAATTCCAGCGCTTTCTTGACGTCAATTCGAGGGGAACGTTCCTTGTGACCCGGATGGCGTCCATCCTGATGCGGGCGCAGGAGCTGCAGGCCGTGTCACGGTCCTCGCCCGGCCGGGGAACGACACGCGGCGCCATCGTGAACCTTGGCTCCGCCTCATCCATGGTTGCTGTTCCGGGTGTTCTTCCCTACACGACATCCAAGCATGCGACCCTGGGGATCTCCAAGAGTGCCGGTGAGTCCGAGTTCATCCCCTCCTCCACGCAGTCTGCTGCAGATCACAAGTGCTGACATGTAGGTGTGTCTGCCTGTTTCGCGACAGCCCTGGACAACGCAGCCCATGGAATCAGGGTCAACTGCGTCTGCCCCACGTGGACTGATACGCCTATGGTGCGCAGGGCCATTGAAGGTGTCGAGGGCTTGGCTGGCTTGATTGAGCGCGCGGTGCCTCTTGGTCGAATAGCCACTCCAGAGGAGGTGGCGGACACCGTAGTGTTCTTGTGTAGCCCGAGATCAAGCTACGTGACCGGCTGTAGCCTTCTCGTCGATGGGGGAGCGACACTGTCGACGTCGAGATGAAGACATGGAGATGTGTTTGTCGCACATCAGATGTTCCGGAGGTCGCGAATCGCATTCAGCAAAGGGCATGGATGGGACGAAATTATGAGCTGAAGGATGCTGTATGGCATCGATCTGAAGACTCCGTGTACCGATAGCGGTGCAGAATACGCCAAGAGTTTACTATGACCTGATATTTTACCAGGCTACGCATGCTCCTTGTCTCATCCGAAGCCCTTGGCCTAGTCTTGTGGCTTATCTCGATGATATCCGGAGCTGAGAAGTGCCCACGCGTTGTCGTATGCTGTACTTCGGGCGACGGGCGCCTACATACCTGCGTGGCATGGTATAACGTGGTACTGGGAGTAACCTCCCAGGCCAGACGGCAAAATAGACAGGGCCGATCTAGAGCCACAACTTTATTGTAACGAGTTTGGACCTCCGGATGGTGAAGATCGTGTCAGTATCGGTACAAGGCTCACTTAAAACGTTGTGAGTACCTGTGAGTAGGAAGGCTGAGCCGTCGGATCCAGCGGGGTGACTGCTGCAGCGTACATGTTGACCGTAACTTGAAAGATGGTTCTTTCCGAAGTTACACCCCGAGGACTTACTGCAAAGTAAGGAATACACAAAGAATTATGGCTGAAACATAGGGACAACGTACGAAACAATCGACTAAGACATCGGAATCTTACGGTAATGGACATGTATGAATACGGCACCGGGATCACCAAGAAGAAAACAGCCGAGACATTGAAATCCCTCGACAGATTCTGAATGATACATCGGAATTAACAAACGCATTATGGCTGAGACTTCAGAACGGGGTGTTCAAGTAGAACACAGAACACAGCGGATGCCGAAGCTGCCAAGGGCCGTCGGGGCATTAATCTCTCCCTTTTGAGGCGAGCCATCACCTTCACCGGTCTAATAGTTCGGCCGAGGGAACGGAGCAAGTTGACCGTCAACCGAAGATGAACCTTACAGGAATCTCACGGGAATCTCAAATGACGTGTGTACTTGTGTGTATCTTGGGGACGTAGACACAAATGACAAAATGACTTGCCTCACTACGGAGACAATATTGGACGATCTGCCACAGTTTGGCCAGCTATAATATGTATTCATCATCAAGACCCTTCTCCGAAAAACCTGCTGCTTACCCATTTGTCTCTTCCATTCCCAATACATCGCAACCATCACCATGTCTCAGCAGAGTCTCGACCCCAGCGACCCCATTTATCAGGTCAGTGCCGGGTTCACGAAGCCAGGCTTCCCTGCCCCGGGTCTTCCACGCACCATGCGATACATCACTGGCCATAACAAGGAGGGCAAGGGCGTGTTCCTGTCTGAGGATAGCGGCGATCACCATCGCCCAATGGGCGCAGATCAGGCCATCGCCAACATCCTCTACTCGACGGCGGAGACGCCGGTCAATCTGGATGGGGATTCAGACATCAAGTACGCGCGTGACAACGAGGTAAGTACATATACGTCTTTCACGTAACCCTTGCACACCGACATTGATTTCTTTCCAGCCCGGACTGCACATCTCTGCGGGCTCGGTCGTGCGCATGATCGACTTTGGGCCCAACGTAGCGTCCCCTATGCACCGGGCCATCTGTCTTGGGTACGGTGTCGTGCTCGAGGGCGAGTTCAAGCTCACGCTCGACTCTGGCGAGGAGCGCACCATGCGCCGAGGCGACTTCAGTATCCAGCGTGCTACTTCCCACGCCTGGCATAACATCACAGGAGGAGGGACGCTGCCAGGGCGCATGTTGTGGGTGCTGTTGGACTGCAAAGACGTGACCGTCAACGGAGAGAAGATTGGCGGATTCCTCAATCAGCTGGCTGGGCATTATGATGGGCGATATGACGTTAGTGGCGAGGAGGCCAGCAAGACCAAGTAACATTGGATTGGCCACGTACAATGGTCGCATATGTTACGTCCTAGTTACCTAGAAGAGTCTTAAACAGGATGACACAGCATCTATCTCTCGAACCTATCCTCTCTACAGTTAAGTGTAGCAACGGATCTCACTTCGTGTCGGTTAGGTAGTGTCACGTCGTTTTTGCCCGTGTGTAACTATCAGGTATGCTGAGAACTGGTGTTACTTACTGTCGACTAAACATATGGGGCGGCAATATATTTTGCAGAGTCCGAGTGACTAAACGAGCGTATACCTACTTATATAGATCAGTCATTGCCTCATTTTGTACACTTTCCCTCAGCATATAAACCTCTTGCCAACGGTGGTTTAGACCTTTGACTTATAGAAACCTCCCTTACTTATATCCCTACTGCCTGAAACCCAGGATTTTCTTCCAGCTAAAGCAACTATTATACACTACGGTCCAGACGCCTGAGCCGGAATATCAAGATGGAGATCAAAGAGCTGGTCCCCAACGACTCCAGAGTCGAGCATAAGTTCATGTCAGTCGCGGGCTTGACGTACCACTACATGCTCGCGAAGCCGAAAGGCGACAACCCGGTCGGAACAATCCTCCTCCTTCACGGCTGGTATTTGTAATCCACGAACCTCCGGAGCAAGCCCATTGACTGACATGGCAATTGAAACCGAGTACAGGCCTGACTTGAGCATGGGATGGCGCTACCAGGTCACCTACCTAACATCCCTTGGCCTGAAAGTCGTTGTTCCAGACATGCTTGGCTACGGGCAGACGTCGGCGCCTGACGCACCATCGGAGTACACACTAAAGAAGATGTCCAACCACATGGCAGCTCTGATCGAGCTCGAGGGTGACTCTGGGTTACCGTCCAGACATGCAGAGCATCCTTCTCATCCCACTCCTCAGTCAAAAGCGATCCTGGCCGCCCATGATTGGGGTGCTCAGCTCGCCTGGCGGATCGCGATGTGGCATCCGAAGCTAGTACGTGCCATCGCCAGCTTCTGTGTGCCGTTCATCCCGCCGTCTTCCGAGGTCCTCGACGCCACGGCCCTAGTCGAAAAGATGCCCAACTTCCGCTACCAGCTCTACCTTGCCAGCGGCGCTGTGGAGGAGGCTGTGGGAGGCACCTCGCCCGACCCGCGCAAGCTGGCAGCATTCCTCCACGGCAACTTTGGCGGGACGACACCTGAGAACGAGCCCATCTTCTCCGCCGAGCACGGAATCCACGTCGACAGGATGATGAGTGTGCGCGACTCGCCCCTGACTTCTGCGGAGATGGTTGATCATTATGTCCAACAGTACATGTTGAACACCGTCGGTGCCGCAGAGACGGTGAGCGATACGGGGACGAGAAACCCGCTGACGGGGCCGTGTAATTGGTATCGCACACACGAGCTCAACTCCCGAGACGAGGCGTCTTTCGCAGCCGACTGTGGCACCATCGGGTTCCAGTTCCCGATGCCCGCCATGATCGTGATGGCAGAGAATGATATCGTTCTGAGGCCCGAGCTTGCCGATGGGCAGGAGGTCTTCTTTGCTGCCGGGCTGAAGAAGGAGGTAGTCGGTGGGTGCTCGCATTGGGTCTTGATCCATAGGCCTGACGAAGCGAACAGGCTCCTGGGAGAGTTCATCGGGAGCGTACTGGGTTGAAAACATTGAGTCTGGAGAGTGAATATTTTAGAGCAGGACTTTCGTCGATATGCCCGATCAATTAAATCCAGTTGATTGTACCGTGCCGCCAATGCTATCTGAGTCTTGTTCTATCATGGGACACCTTCATTTAGATTTGACCAAGTTTGTTGCGGATAGAACCCCACTTGGATCCACTCTCCGTTAGACGATAATAGAAATTTCAGGACAACCAGAAAAGAAAACCTAGACCTAAGAGTCAATTTGACCGTCACAGCACACCCGAAACCCGGCGCCTCAAGCTGCTCCCCTGAAAATCGGCCAGCAATTAGCAACAAACTACTACGCCGAGGCCAGCTCTTGAACGATCTCGGCTGATCTGGCAAATGCGAGCTCCTTCATGGTCTCATCCCAAAGCAATGCGGCAATTTCCCTGCCACGGCGCTTATACACTATGGGGGCCATCCTGTAGAAACCAAACAGTCAGCTACCTGTCCAACCAGCAACCTGCTCGCGAGGCAGAATAGAGTGATGGGGATGCGCGGTGGGCATGTAGCTTACGGTTGGATCTTTCCGTCTTCTATGTACTGCCCGTGGGACTTGAGGCCGTGGTTGACGGCAGCGTCGGTCAGCGAGCGAGCGCCCACCGGGGTCGAGTGGCCAACAGTGCGCTTGAAGATGTTGAAGACGGTGCCGGCGAAACCTTCCATGTCTCTGTTCAGACTTGAGCCGTAGCAGAGCCCCGGGTTTGCGGCGTTGACGACAGCAACGGATGGCGGTACGCGCTTCACAAGTTCGGATAGGAAGAGCTGGCCGAGCAGCTTCGAGGTGAAGTAGCGCTCTTGGGGGTCGAAGAACTCTGGCTTATCGAAGGCGGACAGCAGGGGAACCGAGTTCTGCTCCTTAAACTTGGCCCAGGCAGCGACATCGGAGTTTACAATGACGAAGCGGCCGGGTTTCTGAGGCGTGTTCTTGTCCTTGATCACGGGCAGGAGTAGGATGGTCAGAAGGGCGGCGGAAAGGTAGTTTACTTGCGTGACCTCGTCGTGGCCGGTGGTCGCGTTGAGCTCGAGGGCCGTCTTCACCAGGCCCGCGTTGTGAACAACGATGTGCAGGGACTCGAGGTTCCTTGTGCGCTCCGCAAATGCGGTGATTGAGTCGTAGCGGGACAGGTCGAGGTGCCACACCTCAATTGTCGGCAAAGCTTGTGAGGCCCTCCTCCCGGATGCTGGCGATCTAGCCCACGCCTCCAGGTCACGACGGGCTTCCTCGCCTTTGGACTCGCTACGCACGGCGAGGATCAGTTTACCTAGGCCGAGTCCCAGGAGCTGGCGGCTGCATTCGAGGCCGAGGCCGACGTTGGAGCCAGTCACGATTGCCGTGTTGCCTGTGAGGTCCGCATGGCCGCTCGAGGGCAACGGAGGCTCGGAAAAGATTTGACGTTTCATGAAAGCGCTCATAGACGCCCTCTTCTCTGGCGAGATGTCGAACGTTGTTGCTCCCGCCATTGCGATGTTTGATTGAAGAAATCTCTGGCCGCACCAGACTGCGCAGTGCAGGTGAAGTCGTGTAGGCAGTGCAACGTTGGCTATGTTGGACGGACGGGCGAGTCTGCATTGATTCACATCCAAGAATCTCACTGTATGGAACCTGAAGACGAAGTCGGGCGGCATTGATGGATGCTTATTTGTACATGTAGAAAGGCGGATTGCACCAGTGAGTTGTGACCAACCCCCATGATATGGACTCACCTGCGAGCGGATTCATCTACACCATGAGCTTCAGCGTGACGTATGATTGGTAATCAACCAGTCCCAAGAGACATACTTCGTACGTTAACACAGCATTCAATGTTGCTATTCTGGTTCCTAGTGGAACTGCAAAGAACCCATGGGAATGTTGCCCACCACCACCGAAGGTGATGGGGGAGGACAAGGCCAACCTTGTGTCTCGGATGGCCGGTGTTTCTCGGATGCCGCACCACCCCGTAGCATCTTGGGTACACTGGTTTATAACACATTCTATCGCTATGTAGGAGCTGAGCTTCGTGGTTTGGGGGTATCACCGTCCCATCCTCGTCGACTACATACGTATACAAACATGAAGACAAGTTTAAGCCACGTAAGACGCCCACGTTACACGGCACCTATATATGCGCCATGTCACGCTGGCCCGGGAGGAAAGATGCCCCAACGGAGTGAATCGGCCAATCGTTGTCCAGGTATGCGCGTACACAGGTCGGTGACTCGGTGTGATCATAGCTTGAAGGTGCCGTGCCGGGCTTCGTACAAATACCAAAATGTAGGTGCGTCTCAGGGTATCTGGTCTGGAATCACCAATCGCAGTTGCTGTGCTATTTATGTTTGTCTCATTCAGAAATGGTTGCTGATACGGAATTTCGTGTAATCATTGTCGGCGCAGGCCCCGTTGGCCTCTACCTGGCCCACGCCCTCGCAGCGGCCAATATCGACTTTCTTGTCATCGAGCAGCAGTCCAGCGTCCTCAACTACTCGGGCGCCTTGATCTTCACATGGCCACAGTCTGTCCGGCTTCTGGACCAGATTGGGGTGATGAAGCAAGTGCAAGATGCTTCTGTCCATATAAACGCCAAAGCGCGTGTGTTTGGCCAGGATGGCACCATCATCACCATCAGTCGCTTTTGGGAGCTTATGCGTGAAAAGTGCCTTGTCCCCCTTTCACCCCCCCTCGGGTTTATCGATACATGAGCTGACGTCTTTTGTTTGAACCACCGCCTGTAGCCACGGGTATCCGTTCCTACCGCTCCTACGCAGCGATCTCGTCAGAATCCTCTACGAAAGCCTGCCCGGGAGGAATACCAAGGTGGTGACCAGCGCCGAGGTTGTCGATATCACCCTGTCCGGGACTGATGCCCATGTCCACCTAAAGAACGGCAAGGTCTACACCGGCTCCGTCGTCGTGGGCGCCGACGGCGTGCACAGTAGCACGAGAGCCATAATGCAGCGTCTAGCCGGAGACGACACCGGGAACCCCATGCTGACCAGCTTCCGCGGCCTGCTAGGTCGCGCCCCCAATAAGGACAAGAAGCTGCGGCTGGGAGAAGGCGTCTTCTTCGAGTCTCGCGGCGGTCTTGCGGCCGTGCAGTGCAGCGCGGCCGGCGACACCATTTACTTTGCCACGCTGATGCCAGTCCCAGGTGGAAAGCCAATGCAGATGCGCCGCCGGTACACGCCGGAGGAGATGGAGGAGCATGCTGCAGCCCTCGCGGACGTGTGGGTTGCGCCTGGACTGCAGTTCCGCGACCTGTGGGCGGCCGCCGACAAAGACAAGACGCGCATGCTGAACCAGGAAGAGGGCTTTCTGGAGGGAGCCTGGAATCACAGGCGCATCGTCCTGCTTGGCGACGCCGTGCACAAGACCACGAGCATCAACGGGCTGGGACTCACAAACGGGCTGCACTCAGCCGCGGTACTGGCGAACGAGCTGAAGAATCTTGTGTCGTCCGAGCTGCATGTCGGCGAGGCTTCGGTGGTCCAGGCGTTTGAGCGCTATCAGCAGCAACGTCTGGGTGAGACTAAAGAGATTTGCACCAGGGGGTGGAACATGATTCGCGAAATCACCCAGAGCTCCTGGATCTCGAGGCTTTGGGACTTCTACATCCTCCCCTGGGTCGACTCGGAGAGCGCGTTGCGTGGTCTGGTGGTGTCCCTGATGCTGGTGAGGTATGGCCAAGTCCTCTCGTTCATCCCTTTTGACGGGATGCATGGCAGAGTATCTTGGCTTAAACGACCGGAGGCTCCGAAGGAGAAGGCAGACTAGCAGGTAACAGATTATCACATGGGTCGGATCTGAGTACTTGCTATTGGAGATAATGGATTATATGACTTTTCACCGACTGGGACAAGAGGGCCTTCATCATCACGTGCGGTGATACTTCATGGCCCCAGCGCCAGGGGGAGTTGTCCTAGTAAGCGAGTTTTTGAAACAGTACCCGCAGAACGTGATTTTTGTATTGAAAGGTCTAGTCCTCTGAATAGACTCTTCATCCTTATCCCACCAAGTGTCTGGTTTTTAACACCCATCACCGACACCAGAAACCCTTATCAGGGGTACAACGAACGAGGATGTACGTGTCTGGTAATTTCTCCAAAAGTGGAACTAGGTAACAGGCACTTCATAAACAGGTCTGCAATGCTCTGCGAACTTTTTCAATTAGTCAAGTGTTCAAGCCTGTTTGGCGTCTGGAGGGGAGCAACATCAGTTATATTACCGGCTCTACTAACTACTGAGGACCGGCTGGTGCTAACTCGTCGCTAGATGATTGCCATCTTGACCTCGTGAACCACGATATCGACGTTGGAAACCAAGCTAAAAGAGTGTGAATTGGCATTCTGCCTACATGTAGGTACTGAGGTTGAAACATATTAATACTAACTAGTCAAATGAGCTGACCGAGGATCCTTGCTTGCCTTGTGGCCACCTTATTTATGGTCTGTTGTTTTTGAGTCTTTTAGTCCTTACTCAGACGGCAAATCGCGTGATCTCCCCGGCCAGACAAAGAAAAGAAGGTAGTTTAGTTGGTGTATGAGACTCCCGTCGAATCTCATTTGCCGGCCGGAATAGCGTTGTAATAGCTGAATCTACCATGAGGATCGTACTTTGCCTTCAACCGGCGGAGCCTCGGCAGAGAATCACCATAAATGGATTCAAGGCTCTCGTCGCCATAGGCATAGTTGACGTAGGTCAGGGGCTTCGTTCCGGGCTGATCAGCCCGCCACAGGTCACGTGTTTGCGTCCTCCACCGGAAGGCAGCTGCGTCCAGAGACGGGTCAGGCCGGTAGTTGACGCTGATAACACTGCAGGGGGAAAAAGGCGATTAGCATAAACCCGTCACAAACTAGGCAGGGGGTTTGGTATAACGTGGGTAGAGAAGATAAAAAGAGAACGGGAGAAGCCGTACCCCATGACATTGAAAGCATTACGCCAGGGGAAGGAGGACGTGGACGGGTTAACGGCCTTGACACCTTGTAAGGCATAGGCTTCAAGAAGAACGAGAGAAGTGTTGAAGGCGGGCCTCGCCTGGATATTGCGGTTGAATAGGTCGTAGATTGCTCGTTGCGTCTTGGCGTTCCACTGCCAAAGACCGGCGTGTCCTTGCTGGTGTGAGAAGCCAGTTGCGCACAGCAGATCGTCGACACCGCTCCCCTGGGCTTGGGGGATCTGGGTGTACGGAATATTTCCGTCCTGCACACGAACAGCTGGGATGGCATCAAAGGGCGCAAGGTATCTGGCTGCATCTCTCTGAGCGCCGGACCAGCCGAACGACCAAGCGATGACTGCCTGATTAGTTATCTCTCTGTCAGCTTGCCAGACTCCTTCTCCTTGTTTGAAATGCAATCATCAATGCTAACACACACCTCAGTAGTGCTGATGGTTGGATCCATGAGATAGGTGCCGGATTGCAGAGCCATCTGCACGGGCCCAGTGCCATTGTTGGAGAGCCTGTTAACTTGCTCAATGACCCGCTCAAGCTTGTCGCCGGTCCAGAAGTAGTTCTTGTAGTACCACGTGGAGAGGTTTCGCGGGTGGATTTGGAGCTCAACACTGGTGACGATACCAAAGTTGTGCCCAGCGCCTTTCATGGCCCAAAAAAGCTCCGGGTTGCTTCTCTGTGAGACGGTAGTCCTAGTGCCGTCTGCGAGGACAACTCTCAGGGTGACGAAGTTGTCGCTGACCAGTCCATGCAGACCTTGGTAGCGTCCGTAGCCACCACCGAGGCCAGGTCCCAGAATGCCAACACAGGCGCAGCTTCCGGTCGCTAGACAAAAGTAGCTCCGTCAGTTATCGGGCCATCTGTCGACGAGGTCCGTATTCACGGTCGATAAGGAGAGAGTGGTGACGTTTGTTTTCACAGTTTGGATTATGCGGTACTTTAACTCACTTGCAACGTAGCCCCTCGCCCAGAGGGTGTCTATGACTTCCTGACCGTAAGCTCCGCCCTGGAGCCAGGCTGTCTTGCCACCGCTGTTAATGGTGATGGCCCGTAGAGACGCCATGTCGATCTGCAAACCTCTGAATCGATTCAGGGTCGAGATGAGGGAATGGCCGCGGTTCACGGTGAGGAACGCAATGCTGTTTTTGTTGGCATATTTAACCTGCAACGATCAAAATGTCTCCTCCGACGGTACATAGCAGAGATTTTGTCTAAATGGCACCGGTCCAGAGCAAGCCAAGTCAGGGGGGAGACCGCGGACTTACAATCTCGGCAACGTCCTCCTCGGTTCCAGGCTGCACCACTATCTGTATGTTAGGCGGGTTGTACTGCTGGTACCGCGCAATAGCCTCGGTGTAACGAGGGTCACCCGGACCATAGATCAGGGCGGCCCTGGACAGCTTCCGTCCCAGTTCCCTGGCAACTTGTGCGGGGGACACATCTGCACGGGTGAAAGAACAGTCTATACTGTCCGGGCAAGCCAACGGAGAAGCAGAAGAAAGAGACTGCAGAAGAAGGAGGCCGGTGGCCAGGAAACTACCGAAGATACGCATGATGTTGCCAAAGAAGTTAAATGCCGGACGAGAGGGTCTCTTGCAGTGGTCTTGAGTTCGAATCGCCGCGTTTTGTATAGTGAATCAGATCTCTGGAAAATTTCTAGGAGGGAAACACGTCCTATTTAACATATTTTCGGCTTCGGTATTTGGGCGTGTGTTCTCGTTGTCTCTTCAAGCTTTCGCTGGCAAACCTCAAATAGGGGGAGCCTTTTTTCCATGTTTGGATTGCACTACGACAAGAGGCAATAGTGTGTGATTTCAGTCATATAATGGCGTTCCTGAAGGAGGGGGCTTTCTGGTCATCATCCCCCCATTTACAACCCAGAACCTCGGTCCTCGGGAGTCATGAAGACCGCAGCGGTGGCTCAGGAAGGCTGCGGCGCCGTGGACGTCGGGCAGGAGCGCGAAGCGCCGTGTCAGCCTTGCAGCAGCACTGTAGCAGTTCATATTTGGGCCTCCTGCTTATCATCCCGTTGAAGTGGGAGGGAGCTGGATGGTTTTGTACGACACAGCGGCCGGCTCAGCCATCACGGAAGGGCAATTGCCCGAGTCTAGACCATGGTGGGGTCTGAAACAAAAACCAATAGTGTCGTTGCCCAAGATGTTATATTAATAATATTCTGACTCCATCAGGATGGCCTCCGCCCCGTGTAACTGTGACTGAGTTATCGTCTGCCCTTTTGCTGCCTACTACGTTGTTACCCACACAGCCTAGTTCCTCCTTTAGTGCGTGATGACTCTCGGACATTAAACAAGGCTTTTGCTTCTACGACCGACCTTCTTGTGTCTCTAAGTACGCGAGCGCTTAGCTCGGCTAATGTCTCTCCTACCCATGGATCAGTACACCAGTTGGGCTGTCAGTCGTCTTCTTCCTTCCGAAATTGCAGCCAGAATCCTATTATCTAGGTCCGTGGCGGCGCCTCGTCAGCTCACGAGAGCATCCTCATCGCCACATGACAGTCCCTCTAGGCTTCACCTGACGATATATTTGGCCAACCGAGAAGTTGATGAGCGATTTGTTGGCTGATAGCGGGTTCGGCACCGTCCAAATGGTTGCCCGGGTGTCTTGGGAACTTCTCTATAGACTTGTGGCTAAGAGTAGATGGGGCTGGGGGATGACGGTGGCATGACTACGAACGACTGGCGGGTTTAGCCTTGTGTTCTCATGGCATCAAAAATAGTAGGAACAGTAATTCGTGAGGACCTTATCAACTTGAAGACCCACTGACTGCGCAGTTACGAGCCGTCTGCGAATGCATAAAGCCCGTCCGTTTGCCCAATGTTTATCTGAAAAGAGACTTAAACTCATACCCACCAAGCAGCTTGTCTCCTACTTTTACTATCTTACCCTGCTTTATTGTCCGCTCTGTCACCGAATCCTTCTGTCAAGATGCGCCGCTACTGTGCCTTGCTCTTTCTCTCTTTTACCAGTGTTCCATTGGTCACTGCTTTGGTCAACCCTGAAGCGTCCAGAGGCCCACCTAACGGGGCAAACCTGCGGTCGATTCTGACCTCGGCGAGCAACAACTGGGCCTCCGGCACAGCTATCTCGTTTGCCGGACAAGACTCTTTCGATAACGCCACGGAGAGATGGGCTACGTATCGGCCGCCTACTTACGCTGCCTCTATAAGCCCGGCGACTGAGAAGGACGTGGCTACAGCCGTATGTTGTCAACATGAAGTCGTCGGGCATTTCTCTTGTTTCTAAGGCTATGTGGCTGACTCCTAGAACACCTACAGGTCAAGCTGGCAACTTCAAACCGCCTGAGTTTTTTGGCCACGGGTGGCCGCCATGGTTACAACACCGATCTAGCAAGTCTCCAGAATGGCATAGCCATTGACCTCAGCCGTTTGAATCAGGTGCGGGTCGATCGCCAAGCCAGGACTTTGACTGTAGGCCCCGGAGCTCGCTTTGGAAACATAGTTGGTCCGGTATCAGACGCCGGGTTCGAGATCCGTGAGTTTACAGCAACCTTGATATCCATCTACTCAAGACAGGTTGTATCCAAGCATGCAGGCTGGCATCATACGTCGAGTCTGGCCTCAAAGTTCAGTTTGCTAACATCGGGTCTGATTCAGAGACTGGGACTGCCTCCTGCCCCTCAATGATCGGAGTTACAATCGGAGGAGGGATCGGGCGTCAAATGGGCACCCTCGGGCTGGTGGCCGATGCCCTGGTATCTGCTCGCCTTGTAACAGCCGACGGAAAGATAGTGGACGTGTCGGCCAATTCCAACCCGGAGTTGTTTGTAAGCACATATCCATTTTCATATCCCAGTATGCATAACTGAACAACCGGACAGTGGGGCATCCGAGGCGCCGGCTTCAATTACGGCATCATCACCCAGGCCACTTACAAGCTCCAACCCAATCCGACTCGCACGACTTACACGAGTGTCGATGTCATCTTCCCGGCCCCCAAGAACGTTTCTTATTTCAGAATGCTCGAAACGGTCTTGGCGAACCAGCCGGCCAGGCTGTCAGTAACGTCGTCAATCGTGTACAACAGCACCAGCAACCAGGCTCAAATCGCCGGCAGCTGGGTATACAACGGCCCTCGGGACGCGGCTCTACGCGTCATGGCTCCAATGCTCGCCCTGGATCCTTCTGTTACCAGTATAAGCGACGTCCGCTGGGAGGACGTGAGCAGGACCGCCGCCTTCGGTGCCGACGCCATCGGGTGCGTGCCGGGCAGAAATTGGAATGTTTACAGCGCCAATTTGCGTACCTTCAGGGCTTCCGTGGGCCAGACGGCCTTCTCCAGGATGGATGCCTTCTACAAAGAGAATCCCACGGCGCGTGTGTCGACAATCTTGCTCGAAGCCTTTCCGAACCAGGCTGCCAGAGCTATACCCAACAGCGCTACGGCTTTTCCTTGGAGAGATACTGCAACATTTGTGTAAGGCCAATTCCCTTGTATTTGCTGCTATTAGCACTACTCCATGTGGTCCATCTGCTGACTTGGTACCACGACATGCAGGCTGATGCTGTTCACTTGGGACCCGGCAAGCCCGACTGCCCGGACCACAGAGAGGGCGGCCAACAGGCTGGGCCTTGATCTTCGCAGTAACTTCGCCGCTGCCTCTGGGTACGCTGGTGGACTCGCTATCTACGCCAACTATGCGCACGGGGATGAGACGCTGGAGCAGGTGTTCACCAAAGCTAATCTGCCTCGCCTGGCCCGACTGAAGGCGAGGTGGGATCCCACCAACGTTTTTGCCTACAATCTCCCATTGCCTAACCGTTACCCCTAAGTATCTATATACATAGATACGCAATGGTGTTTAACACTTCTAATAGTACCTATCATGTCTAGTAGTTATTGGCTCAGGACAAGAGGAGGGGGAGGAGGAGGAGGAGGAGGAGAGGAGGGACCGCACAACAAGCTATAGTTAAATTTCACTCATTACAAAAACATAGTTACATAATTATAAAACATGTAACTACCCAGTGCTCTACCTGCTTATATATATTAGATTTTAAGCGTGAATGTCATAAAGCTAGGTAGTTTAGACTGTAGTGAAAGTAAAGTTTATTTTATTATTTCCAAATCCTACTTTTTCTCTTTATAAAATCGTACACGAAGTTCTTTAGGCGCGGACGTGCAGAGTGACGAATACCACATTTATCAAGTAAGAACTTGTCTCGATTGCTTATCTCGGTTCATGCCCATCCATCCAAAGATTCATACATCCCCGGCCTTGGTAGGAGTATGAGAGAGCTGAACTTCACAGCTGTCCCCTTGGTATCTCATTCGCACGGGATCCATAGGGTGCTAAAAGCCTCTGCGACTATATTTTCATTAAAAGGCATTTCTGTGGCGTACGTGTAAACTCAATCGTCCATTTCTGCTTTCTCCGGAGTCCACAGGGGTGCTTTGCAATCCAGAGCGACCATGAGAACCACCACCGCCGCCACCTTGATAGAGCGCCGTGGTTTGACAACCCTGATGGAAGAGTTTTCAGAAAAATCAGACATATAAACACACCTCCCATCCCGGTCTTCTTCTCCGCTGTTCTCTCACTGTTGCATACCAATCTCTTCTCTATTGCTGATCGGAGAACATCCGTATCGAACAAAACAAAAGCACCCTCTAGACTACTCGGTCCCAAAACCAAGCCACCCATTTCCAACACCAGTTCCTCTACACACCCGTTAGCTTGCTCTACGGACATCTCTTTTCAAACCCATCCTTTGACTAGGATCATCACTTACTCACGTCAACCTCACCGCCGTCGAGAAAGCAAGGCTGCTTGAGAGGTTACCACTCCTTCCTCCACGACCAAGGAATATCCTATCAGAATTTCAGGATGAGTGTCTTCGAGTTTCACCTCCTTGACATGGACATTGTCACCAACGACACCATGAGCGAGGAACAGACCAACGAGGAGAACTGCAACACGTCTGCGGCCGCGCTCCACCTCATCGACATGGACATGGGCATTGCCACCGACGACCAGGCAAACGTCCAGAGAGGCCTTCAAAAATCTCTTGATCCTAGTTTCGAAGTTTCTTCTGATGCCAGCATCGAGATTAATCTCCACTATCCAGCTGATCCGGCCTCCCCTTCATCGGACAGCATGTGGGACGATGCTCCCCAGGACTACGAGCCCACCAGCGAGACTCTGGTCGAAGGCCCACAGGTTCCCAAACGTCCCAAGCTCATCAGACGGAACCAGGAAACCTTTATCATCCAGGGCGATAGGGAGCGTCTGGTCCACTCGCCTACGGCGGACCTCATGCGCGGGTCTCCTCAGACCAACCACACTCTGGTCAACGGTCTCCGAGTTTCCAAGCCCCTCAAGGCCACCAGCAACGACCAAGAGGACATCGCCAAGAGTACTAAAGAAATGGCACACCTCTTCTACTCGCCCACGGCAGAGCTGATGCGCGGGAGCCCTCCGGCCAACCACACTTTGTCCAATGGCCTACGGATTCCTAAACCCCTCAGACGCCCTAGAGAGAGCACTGACATCCATCCTCTATTGACTGAGGACTTGATGCAGTTCGATGAGGACTTGATGCAGTTCGATGAGGACTTGATGCAGTTCGATGAGGACTTGATGCAGTTTGATTCTCAAACGGACCAACTCTAGTCAACCTTTCACGGGTCGGCTGCGCAAACAAGTTCGTCAGGCGCGCAAGTTCTTTTTCCGCCAATTCGCATTGCATCCACCGAGCCGAATTAAACCTACACGGCTCCTATAGGCCACCGACATCTCAGGAGGACGTTGGAGAAGCTACGCATGGGAGTTGGGTACTTTGATTGTGCCAACTCCGGAAGAGTTGGGGGAAGGGAAGGAGTAACTTGGGAAGGGGGTGTAGCCGGTGCATAATTTTGAGTTCACAAAGAGGCGCCTTTTTCTTTCTTTTTTTGCTCCAGCAACACAAATCTGGAGTCTGTTCATATTGAAAAACCTTTTCCCCCCCAAATTCACATACTATGCCCCTACAACTGCTTAGTGAAACCACTTGAGAACCCCCTTCATCTCGTCGGCGACAGACTCGTCCATCGGCGTCCACCCGTCCTGTCCTCCCCACTTCTTGAGCAGGGCAAGCTGCTGGTCAAAGTCGGCCGTGATCTCGAGCTTCGTCTGGTTGGGAAAGTCGTCCATGAACTTGTGCTCCGGGTAGAGCACCCGCAGGACGGCGAGCATGTCGTTCATGTTGCAGTACTCGCCCCAGGCCTGCAGCCGCGCGCCGTTACACTCGGGGTCCAGCGCCGCTGCGACGTGGAGGAGCGCGACGTCTTTGACGTCCACCTGTATGACTGTATTTCTCACCGTCAGCCGCTTGAGAAACCGTGATTGCTTTTGGAATAATAACTTACTGGCTTGCCACAACTCCCCGCTCTCTTCGTTTCCCTCGTAGAGGTTCTTGACCCACGGGTACGGAGAGACGGCGTGTTTCTCACAGAAGCCCTCGCCTAGAACCGTCGAGGGGCTGATGACGTTGACCGTGTATTGAGTGCTCTTCTCCTTGACGTAAGCCCAGACCGCCTTCTCCGCCTCGACCTTGCTGGCCTGGTAGACCATGTACGGATATTCGAAACCTCCGTCGCCGGGCGGCGTGCCCCGGGCGATCTCGACTGACTTGTCGTTCCAGGTATCCGGTCCGACATGGCCGGTTGATCCTGGATGTATGTCGATTGCGGCGGCGATGGAGCTGGTGTACACGAAGGACTTGACCGACGGCTCGCGGGCCGCGGCGTCGAGGATGGACACCACGCTGTCGACGACGGGGCCGATGACTTCCTCTGGCTTGTCGGAGAAGGAGAGGATCGAGGCGATGTGAACGATGGCCGAGACCCCGGCGATGGCTTCGTCGAAGGCGTTTTTGGCGCCGAGGTCCGGGACTTGGACGAGCTCGAGGTCGCCGCGGTCCGCGAAGGGCTTTAAGACGTCCTCCGTGAGCCACGCGGCGGCCTTGAGATCTCTGACCGTGCCGCGGACTTTGAAGCCACGCTCGAGGAACTGCTTGACCGTGTGTGCTGCTATGTGACCAGTGGCGCCAGTGACGAGGACCCAGGAGCCCTTGGGAATCGTGGTTTCGGGACCAGACATTGTGATTCAGTTCGTTTGGGACTTATAGCTTTGGGTGTGATTGAAGATGGTTGCTCTGTGGTTGAACTGTTGTAAATACGCCTTGCTCCCCTGGGGAGGCCTTCATTTATACACATTCGTCGTCAAGGTGCAGTCATGCGAAGCATCTTCGACCCTCAAACCGAGGAAACATACCAAGCCACACTGGGAAACAGTACTCCTTGGCAGTTTCCTTTGATGTCAGCCAACTATCTCCACGGAGTTATCGTGAAGTTGGGTTTTGGGTGACGTTGCTCTCGAGGCCGGATTCCGGAATCGCGGCTCGAGCTGGCGCCGGTGGCCGGGTTCCCAATCTGGAAGGAGTAAGTCTTGGCGGCGTCAGCAGCAACGGATGGCAGAGCCGGGCCAGATCAAAATGGAGACGTGCTATCGGCAGGTCTGATGACAAATGCTCAACGGGGGAAGGGGGAGGGGATCGGTCTTAGTGTGGCCTGGAGATGCCGTCAGCTGACAAACGGCTATCAAAATCCCCCTCTCCGACACGTCGTGACTTCAAGACTCGGAACTCATCCAAGCTTGATCTTTTGACCAGACTGTGGCAAGAAAAACCATGTCGGGCAAGCGAGTTGGGATTCGCTTCATCCATTCACACGAACAAGAAACTCCTTGGGTCACTTCGACTGAGACTCGGCGCCGACTTCACTCCCATGCAGCACGCGCGACTCACGCGAAGACAAGGCAACAGAGGATGACCCAGCACCAAGCAACTGCAGATGGCCAGGAAGAGGGACATATCCCCGAGAAACCAGCCGTCGAGATCCAAGTAGCTGTCCTCCCGACTCCGACTGGTACACTGGGCTCTGGACGGAGAGATCCCTTCGCCAGTTTTGCAAGGCGCCTCAGTCCGATGGAAGACTTTCTCTTAGACTACTGTAAGTAAGACTCTCAAAACACCACGTCGATCTTCCAATTCCTCGTCTTTTCCCGCCAAGGTCACGAAAAGCTGCATCTGAGTAGCTAAGTTGAAATAGATATGCACAACGTCGTGCCGTGTTCGAAAATCGAAACCACTCAAACCACGAGACGCCTGAACGAAGAATTCGTTCAGCTTGTCGCTACCACCGCCACCGCTCTGAATGGCCTCTTCCTCGTGACGTGCCGGCATCTGTCCCTCTCCCTGCCGCAGCGGGGATCGCACTTTACTCAACTCGCCCTGCAATACAAAGTGGTCTGTGCGCGGCGGCTGATGGAAGCCATTTCGTCCTTGGAGATGCGATCCTCGATCTGTGACTCGGTCATCACAATAGCCGTCTTTCTGGCGCAGGACGAGGTGAATAATCTCGGCTGCGGGTCTGCACATGATGCTAATAGCTGGTAGATTCTGGTCGGTGATATTGCTTCGACGCAACGACATCTACAGGGTGCGATTCAGATGGTGAGGCACAATGGGGCCTTGAACAAGAAGGGCTTCAACGAGTTTCTCTACGGCATCATCCAGAACGATATCGCAGAGTCTGCCATGATGCAAGAATCCACACCATTACCACAGCTTGTAGGGAAACTTCAGACGTAGATATCAATACGAAGGCGTTCAAACCATGACCTACATGTCGGTGAAAGGCCATTCTGATGACGGATTGGCTAAGGGCATCATCATTGGTTCGGGGGCTCAGTGTTTTAACGCTCTTCCCGCAGTTAGTGGGGGCTCCGGTGCCTGGACCCCCTGAAGACCCCGCACTAGTCCGCTTCTGGCAAGGATCACACGTCAAACCAAATTACAGCGGAGAGCTTCACGACCCCGCCAAGAGCAAACCGACTGGTTTGATTTGAATACGCAAACAATTTCCTCCCCGCTATCAACCGTTTTCCCGTGATTGTACGTGGAGCATTGAATCTCGTTGCATCGCGGAGCTTATCGAAGAGGAAGACACAGAGGCACTCATACGGAGACCCTTATAAAACCAGGTACGGCGCGTCCCCAACCCTGACGGGGCTTCTCCTTATCTCTCCCGCATTGCCCCGCATCGACAGTTCCTGACCGCCTCGAGCAGAAACACCATCGCAACCATGGCTGAGAACAAGGTCTACCGCGCCAGCACCACGGCGCCCGTCAACATCGCCGTCGTCAAGTACGAATGATCTCCTACCCCCTGAGATACGAAGACGCCTACTGACCAGACAGGTACTGGGGTAAGCGGGACCCCAAGCTCAACCTCCCCACGAACTCGTCCCTCTCCGTCACCCTCTCCCAGTCCGACCTCCGCACCCTGACGACCGCTTCCTGCTCGGCCACATACACCGATGGCGACAGCCTGATCCTCAACGGAGAGGCCTCCGACATCTCGGGCGCCCGCACACAGGCCTGCTTCCGCGAGCTGCGCGCCCGCCGCGCCGCCCTCGAGGCCGCCAACCCCGCCCTCCCCAAGCTCTCGGCCCTCCCCCTCAAGATCGTCACCGAGAACAACTTCCCCACCGCCGCCGGCCTCGCCTCCTCGGCTGCAGGCTTCGCCGCCCTCGTCCGCGCCATCGCCGACCTCTACGAGCTCCCCGACTCCCCCGCCGAGCTGTCCATCGTCGCGCGCCAGGGCTCCGGCTCGGCATGCCGCAGTCTCTTCGGTGGTTACGTCGCCTGGCGCATGGGCGAGGCCGCCGATGGCTCCGACTCCAAGGCTGACCTCGTTACCGAGGCCTCACACTGGCCCGAGATGCGCGCCCTGATCCTCGTCGTCAGCGCCGCCAAGAAGGGCGTCTCGTCGACCTCGGGCATGCAGCAGACCGTCGCCACGTCGGGCCTGTTCAAGCAGCGCGTCGCCGAGGTGGTGCCCAAGCACATGGGCGAGATGGAGGACGCCATCGCCAGGCGCGACTTTGCCAAGTTCGCCGAGGTGACGATGAAGGACTCCAACTCGTTCCACTCGTCGTGCTCCGACACGTACCCGCCCATCTTCTACATGAACGACGTCTCGCGCGCCGCCATCCGCGCCGTCGAGCAGATCAACGCCGCCGCCGGGGAGACCGTTGCCGCCTACACCTTTGACGCCGGCCCGAACGCTGTCATCTACTACCTCGAGAAGGACACCGAGACCGTCGTCGGCGCCTTCTCCTCCCTGCTGACCTCCGTCACCGGCTGGAAGGAGGGATCCGCCAGCCTCAAGTCGTCCGTCACCATCGACGAGACTGTGGCTGGCATCATCAAGGGCGGTGTCAGCCGTGTCATCCAGACCGGCGTTGGCGAGGGCCCTATCAAGTCCGACATTTACCTGGTGGGCGAGGATGGCAAGCCCGTCGCTCGGTAGGCAGTTATTTCGAAGAAAAAGAAAGCCGAATTTATCCTGTAATGAATGACCTTGTGTCGAAAAACACACATATAGAACCGCGTCTGGCTTCCTATAGTTGAAATACCATCTGGCAATTTGCCTGCACGACACCCCTGTCTTTTTATTTACTTTTTATATGGCCTGAGTCCCTTTCTAGGTAGGTAGGTAGGTAAGTAGGTAAATACTCAGTCGCGCCTGCCTTTTGAGAGTGCTGCTGCTCCTTCCTCCCTCAACTCACACAAGGCCCCACATTGTCTTTCTCCAACACGGGCAATCACCACCACCATCGACTCTTTCCTCTTCTCTCCTGCACTCTCTTTCTTCCTCACCCACACACAAATCTCGCCAATTCACAAACCAGAAAAGGCAACCAACAGGACGACAAAAATGGCGTCCAAGAAAAGAAACAAGAAGGCCGCAGCCAAGAAGGCCAGCAATGAGAGCAAGGCTGTTGAGAAGCCTGACACCCGAGCCAGAATCATTGAGAGAGATGGTGCTGGTAGAATCCAGCGAGTCTGGCTTCACGACATCCTCGACCCGGGCAGTGCCATTGTCAAGGTAAGCATGCCTCCCCAAATCATTATGCAAAAAAATCATGGTTCTAATTATCACAGACTCCCACTCCTGCTGCTCGAACTGCCAGCATTGAGATCATCTCTAAGCTCCGCCAGGTCCTCTCTGATGCCTTCCTTCCCGTTGGCTATCCGGACTCTGTGACCCCGGACTACATTGGCTACCAGACATTCGACTCCCTCCAGGCCTTCTTCTCTACGATCACTTCTCTCCTCGCCAATCGGGCCATCCTACAGGGCCTCGGTGTCGGCGATGCTGACTCGTCTGCCACCTACGCCGTCCTCCTGACAATCTTCAAGGACGGCATCTCCCGCATCGCAACCATTGGCTTCGCCTACCGCTTCGGCACCGTCATCGAGCCAGAGGCCAAGAGTTACCGCTTCCTCGCTGATATTTTCAATGACAGCGCGTTCTTCCTTGACCTCCTCGCGCCCCTCCTCCGAGGCCACGACTCGGCTCAGGTCGGCATGCTTGTTGTCGCTGAGGCCCTGCGCGCCGTGTGCGGTGTCGCTGCCGGTGCGAGCAAGGCCGCCCTCTCGTCGCACTTTGCCCTCCGCAACAATCTCAGCGAGCTCAACGCCAAGGAGTCCTCCCAAGAGACCGCCGTCGGCCTGTTCGGCCTGCTGGTTGGCAGCGTTGTAGTGCGCTACGTCGAGGGCCGCGAGGCCGTCTTCGGTCTCATGATTGTTCTGGTCCTCGCCCACCTCGCTATGAACTACCTCGCCGTCCGCTGCGTCCAGCTCAAGACGTTCAACAAGCAGCGCGCCACCATCGTCTACGAGCACTACCTGGAGACCGGCGAGATACTTACGTATGCTGCCGTCGCCGAGCGCGAGAAGATCTTCGGATGGAAGCCCGTCGCCACGGCCGCCGATGGACGGAAGCTCGCGCGTATTGAATTCGCGCGCAGCTACGCCGATGCCATGAGAGGCCCCAACGTCATTTGCCGCACCAGACGCCATTGGCGCGGTGTGTACATGAATGAAGAATCGTCCTTCATGCTCTGCCTTCACCGCCGCGGAAACGCCCTGCCCGTCATCAAAATCCTGCTCATCGGCGACCCGGCGGAGCTCGACATCGCCTACGCTCTAACCGCCGAGGCCTGGGCCGCAGCTATTGACCTCGCCCACAACACCGACCTTGCATCGCTCAGCGAAATCCCCGAAGAATCGCGCTACCAGGATGATCTGGACGATCTCTGGCCCCCGGCGGATCTTCCGAATCTCCCGCGCCCGGCGACGGCATGGTCGTTGCTCGTTAACCTGGAGCCCTCGGCGCCTTGGGTGACTTTTGATGGCGAGCGCAAGGATCTCTAGACGCCGCCCGCCTGTTTTGCTTTGGAAGCGGAGGGCTTTTGGGATTGGCTCATTGCTGTTAGATCTGCTACACGCACGCACATGCACATCTGGGAAAGCATGTCGAGGAACGGGGATCACAGGAAAGTTGGCGTTAGGCATAGAAGACACATGTCACTTCGGAAGAGATACCAATTGATCGGCCCCCAAGAAGGAGGGCTTCCTTGCTCTTGTAAATTGTCGTGGATTTTGTGAGCGGAACGCGTGCCCCGTATGTGACCTCCATCGCGCCTTTTTTTTTATCATACACTATCCGCACATTGCGCTTCCCATTATATGTACACCCTTTTTTTTTCTACAAGCAATTACTAGGTCCGGATACCGAGGCACGAGGAGCCAGGGATCCCAACCCATTGCTCCGTTCAAGCCAACCCGACGCCGCGCAGGGCGCGCATCTTGACGCCCTCCCAGCTGTTCAGCTTCGGGCGCACGTCGAGGTAGAAGCTCGGCTTGCCCTGGGCGTCGGGGCGGCCCGCGTAGAAGTCGATGACGTAGTCCACCTGCACGCCGCAGCGGTCGATGACCCAGTCGTGGCGGTCGAAGGGCGGGGTGTAGCCCAGAAGGGTGTTGATGCGGGCCTTGGGGGACATGTTTGTGCTGAGGCCTGCAAAGGAGTGGAGCTTGGGGCCGTCGCAGCTGTTTTACGGATTGTCAGTATATCTTTTCTCGAGCGAAACGGCTTGGGGGCAGGCGGGCTAAGGTGGGAAAGGAAGGGAAAGGGGGATGAGACGTACGCGGTGCCTTCGGTGTAGGGCCTCTCCCACTCCTTGATCTCCTTCCACGCGCGCTCGTTGACGGCGTTGTGGATGGGCACGACGGTGCGCATGTCGGCGACGCGGGTGTCGTGGCCCTTGCGCTTCATGGCGTCGAAGAACATCTTCTCCGAGGGGTAGACCCAGTTCCCCGTCGCGGCGTCGGCGCCCGTTTCCTGCTCGTGGTTCGAGGGCGCGTGCGTCGACGGCGAGGAAGAGGGGTTGCCTGGGTAGGCGGCCGAGGTCGAGGTGCGTGGGATCGTGGAGACTTCGCGGTGCGTGTCGAGGGGTGATTTTGGCTGTTTCGGTGTTGTTGTTGGTTCTGCTGTTGTTGTGATGGAAGAGGTGAAGGGGATGTAGGAGCGGAGGGTTTGTGTCCAGGACTGCGAGGAAGGGTTGGAGGGGGCGTGAGGCATTTGCTGGGTCGCGGAAGCGTTTGCTGCGCGGGCTTGTTCGAGCCAGGCTTCGCGGGACTTGTGGTCTACGGGGCACGCATCGCCTGCTGGCGGCGGTGGTGATGACGGTGTCGTCGTCGAGGCCGGCTGGGAATTCGAGGAGAAGGGCGACAGGGAGAGGAGGGACTGCGTCCACGAGGAGGACTGCGGCTCGGCGGCGGCGACGGGGTGCGGCGGGCGAGGGCTCGGGTCGTTCGGGTTCGCGGCGCGGGCGTGCTGCAGCCAGGCCTCGCGGGCCTTGTGGTCGACGGGACACGCGTCTGCGGCGGCGGTGGGCTTGCCGTCTGTCATCCTGTCGGCGGAGGCGTCGGCGATGGGCACTGCGGAGGAGCGGGTTAGGAAGACGAGGTCGACGAGGTCGGCGTTCATGATGGGCGGTGGAGGAAGGACAGCAACGAGGACGGCGACAATGCAGGTCGATCTTGTGCTTCTTGTTCCAGTGTAACAATGGGGAAAAGGTCTTACAGTTTCGATGGGATCGACGGGGGGGAACAAGAACCTAGGCTTGGGAAGAAGAAGAGTCGTCTATTTAAAGATTCCCTTTTTCTTTCTTTTTTCCCAGCTTCGCAAGTTGCTGCGTCCAGGCCTCAGCTCAGTACCAATCCGGTTGTTCGTTTCTTTGTTTTCGTTCCTCGTTCGCATTAAGTATGCGCTGGCTAGGGCGGAGAAAAAGTGCTTGGCCGTGATGGAGGATCGTTTCGAAGGGTATGCCTCCTCGATGCAACGGCCGCTGTTTATTTTTTGGGCATCGGGTGGGTCAGTGTTGGTAATCTTTTTTTATCTTTTTATTTTTATTTTTGCAGAATGATGTGATGGCACGACGTTGATTGGTTTGTTTTGTCATCGCGGAGCTTTTTGGGTCGGTTGGTTCCGATGACGCCGAGCACTGACGCAGCGACGCTGAACCTGGATGGAAGCTTGGGAGAAGCTCATCGACTGATCAATTGACGAACCATTTGCTGCCGCGGTTTTGCCGAAATGCTGAGGCTTCACGAGTGGCTTGGTCGCACAGACCACCGTTTAATGTCAACCATTTGGTGGCTTGAAGCCCAAGAGCTCCAGTCGAGCCGGCTACGTCGGGAAATGACGGAAGGTGGAATGGCACGACCGGATGAAATTGGGGTAATCGAGCCATACTACGTGCGCAGGTCCCGGCGTGCTCTCATGATATCCGCGTCCCCGGAGCTAAAGTCGCACGAGGACGACATGCTACTGCATTAAAGCTATCACATGCGTCACGGCAGCTGTGCAGTAGCTGGGCCATTGGCTCCCAGTTCCGGAGGTTGCATTTGGTTCGGCACCGCCAGACAAGGTCGGTCATTCACTTCGGGCCTCGGGAGCGGGATGTTCAGTCCTGAGTGTGATTTATTCAGTTGTTGACTATGTACGAGTGTGACGAGCTATGACCGGTACAGGACGACGCTCGGAACAGAACATGAAGCAAGGTGAGGTAAGAAAAGGTGGAGGATGTGTTTGAGCAGGAGACGGGCGCTGTCGTCTCTGCCTAGGCCTGGCGTGGACAACTCCTGTGGTCCACGCCAGACCAAATCCCCTCGAGCATGGCTGCTTTCGCCCCAGGCAATACTCTTGGTGTATTGCAACCAGTCCGCGAAATGTTGAACTCAGTTCGCCGCCGTTCTCCTTTTCCCTTTTCCGTGCCGCTTTCTCGTCGTCGCATCCCGCGACGACTTCATTGTCCTTGGCTCCCGTATACTGCCTTCGAAGCAACCCCCGGTATCCGCGGAGGGCTTGGTTGGCGCGTCGGTCCTTCTTTTGGTCATATTGTCTTTCGTACATGCATCCGCCTGGATTTTTGTTGTCATTCATTCCCCTTGCCGCTCATCGTAATATCTCCCATCCCGAGGGCGTTGTCATTTCGTCTCGGGATAGCGTATATAGTTTATAGAGGAAATCGGCGTATCTCAGCCGAAGAGAGCGGCACCGCCGGACTCGACGGCCTCGATCTCGGCCAGGTCGATAGGCTGGCGACGGAAGCGGGCGGGGAGCTCAGAGCGGTCGAAGAAGACACCCGAGGGGGGGGCGACGGAGCCCATCTGGTTGCCAGAGGTGCCGCCGATGCCACCGATGGAGCGCTGGAGGGGGCCGTGCTGCTGGGCGTGGTCACGGTAGGAGCTGAAGCTGGTGTGCTTGGGAGCGGCGGAGCCGTTGCCGAAGTTGGGGGGCAGGGTGCCAGTGGGCGAGGCCGGGTGAGGGGCGGGGGTGTGGTCAACCGAAGCTTGACGGACGGTTAGCAGCTCGTCGTGTGGAAGTTTGACGACAGGGCGAACTTACAAGGAATGGTGCGGCGGCCAAGGAAGCGGATGCTGGGGGTGCGCTCGGCGTGGGCAGCCGCCTGGCGGAGGACTCTGGTCGCAAACATTTTGGTAGTGAAGGTGGTGGTTTAAAGGGTATCTAAAAGTCCGAAGCTTGTCGGTCGTAGCTGTGTACGAAGAAGGTAATGGGCGAAGATTGTAGTTGTAGTGGTGGACGTCGACTCTCCTTGCCTTTGGTGATAAAGCTGTGCGTTGCGCCTGGCGACTGTTGAGGTGAGCTGGCGAGAAGTGGTGATGCGTTGCGTTGGGTGGATGCAAGAAGCTGAATTGGTCTTGGATGCACGGGGAGCAAAGTGAGCTTTGCCGCTTTATCACCAGGGAGGAGAGTTAGAGACGGGATTATCGAAAGTTTGTGGGTTGTTGGAAGAAGGAGGAAGCTAGGCGGAACGTTCGGGCGAGTGCGGGAAGGCGGGCGGTCTTATTTAGGAATTTTCTTCACAAGCCGAGAGACCTGGGACCGACCCATCCAAGTGTGTCCGCGGAGTCTGTGCCTTGCGCGCCTTGCCGGCGGCGACCTCCCACACAGCGACCTTTTTTTTTTTTCTTTTTTTCTTTTCTCATATTACAACGCTCGGTTGGGGGTTAGTGGGTTGGGTGCCGGCACGTTCTAGCAGGTACGTATCCTCAAGGTGGGCAGCTCGACTCGGGGTGACAGGGGGTTGGCAGGCAGCTAGGACGGAGCTAAGGCAACCTAACTGCACTGAGGTGGTGGAGGGGGGGGGGACGGGGAACAGGGGGTGATAGATGGCGCTGATGGCTGATGTGCGCTGAACCGCGGTGCGCTGCAGGTGCAACGCTGCAACGCTGCTCTTGGACCGACGTCTTAGCGCCCTTCAGTGAGCGAAAGCCCCGAAACCCGAGGTTCGGGGCGTCGAATCCGTGTGGAAGCACACGCAATTCCAAGAAAAAAGCCCCGAGGAGAGGAAGACGGAATCGGGTCGGATTTGGGAGGATGAGGTGGTGGTGGTGAGATGAGCAGGTGGTGCTCCTCTTGGGTCATTGGATGTCATGGCCAGTTACTGTCACTACCTACCTAGGTAACTTATGCTAAATACCTGCTCAAACTCAAAGGTACTATCTTGCCTCAGATTTGAAGAAGGGGGGGTCAGATAGAAGGAATGGACGAAAAAGGAAACATCACGCTCTCTCTCCTCTCCTTCCCCGAGAATATTTCTCCATGTCTTACAAACGGCGCGTTCTAACAAGGAAGGTCCGGTCCAGCAGCATCCTTCCTTCCCTGAGAAGCATTAGCTTAGGTTTGGTTTCAACAATCCCACCTCACCATTTCAACAGTACCTTTGCAGGCAGGAACTTGATAATAAACACTCCTGCCATAGTTACTCAAAGCTTGCACGGAGCATTCTGAAGGTTCTGAACAGGGAGGAGCACCCGTGGCACCCGTGGCACCCGCACCTGCCGCCCAACAGCCCTAACGTTAGCTGCCCCGGCGGCGAGCTGGGGGGCTCCCACGCGTTCGGCCGCTGGAAATACCTTGTCCTGCGGACTTGGTGGAGAGCACAGCGTTAGCCAACCATGACGCGCGCACGGAATGGCGGGACAAATATCTATTTTACACGTGAATTATTATTCCTTATCTCTGTCCTGACCACGTCATGCCCGCAATCGAACCATTTTTGTTCCGACAAACGCCATCCAGGATTCCACCTCCCTCGACCTCGACCCCATTCTGCATCCCCGCTCGAGAGAGAAACACCCACGCCGTACACACGCGTCGTGGACACCCACGGAGTCTGAGAGAGAGTTTCCAATGTCTCTGCCCTCCGCACCATGACATTCCACGGCTTCGTTTTCTTCCCGCTCAACAGCTCACACGTCCCTCAACACAGCCTGTGCTGCGAGCATACCCACCGCCCGGACAGAATACGTCGCGACCGTGGCATCGAGAGCCCTGGTCCTCCATCCTCCGTCCTCCTGGCTGCCCGGCGAGAGTGCTGCATCACCACCATGATCCGAGCCAAGAGATTCATCCGACCTTTTTTGCGTCCGACTGAAACCTTGTTTCCCCCCTCGCAAGCGGCTGCAACGGTCATGGTTTCCCCAGACTCACAGGGCCCAACGTGAATGTGATATGTCAGCCAAATTAGCTTGCCTAGAGGTGCCGCGGCGTCCGGTGGAATACAACGGTCACACACCAAGGAACCGCCCTGAACTGCTCGTCGGTGGTTCGGGAATTTCGAACAGGGAGGGGGACACGCCAAAGAACGCGCACGCGACGACGACACCACCACCCACCGGCAAACACCAAGAAAGTCGGTGGTGACAATCAACGTCGCAGCCTGGAGGTGGAGGGGGGGCCACACACACACTCGCCAGAAGGGAAACCGTAAAGAGAACAAGCCTTTCGCTTTTGCCTCCTGGGCTTGTCTTCCGACCCCTGTCTGGACCTCCAAGACACAGAATCCTCGACTGAGCTGCACGCTTGCATCGAACGATCCTGCGGGCCACCGGACGAGTAGCCCATCCATTGGGTGCCCAACTCATAGCACAATGCCTCGAGATGCCAACCCAAGCCTACACTACACCATCTTGTTGGTCCACGCCGTACGGATGCACGCGCACAGAGTCGGGGAGAGGGTGTGGTCGTCAATTGAGCTTCTCCTCCCGCCGCCTTTGTCCAATTAGACCGCCCCGGCCAGTCAGGACGAACCCTCCGCCGTCATTAGCAAATCTGAACCGCCGCCACGGAGCGCCGGATCTCGTTCTTCTCCCAAAGGGCCAAGGGACCGGCGGGCGATGGGAACTGGCCCCCGGTCGCGCGCCTTGCATTGCATTGCATCAGGTATCCCGCCCCGGTCTTGGTCCGCTCACCTGCCAGACTGGGAAACCGGCCACCTTGACCCTCGACTCGAGTTGCATATCCTGAGAAGTGAGAGAGTCTATTCATATTCAACAGCATCCAGCAGCAACCAAACTTTGCATGGGAAAGACGAGACGGGACGCGTGCGCTCCTTGCTAGTGCGCACCACTCTGGACCTCCCGTCTACGACGCTGTCCAGATATTGTCCGGTCCCCTCTTTCTTTCCCGCTCCCGTAGCCGGGTAGGGATGGTGTTCAGGGAAGTTGACGTCGACGGGTCTCGGGGCCTTTCTTCGGCTGTTGTCGACTGGCCGCGCCTCGCGCTGTTTAATCTCGTCGACAGGGCAGTGGCGGCGGTTGTAGACGGGGGTGGTCGGCAGCATACGGCGCTGCGCCGATAGCGGCGGGCAGAGGAACAGAAACGCCGTACGCCTGTTCGTGCGGTTGAGCAGCATCTGCCCCTCCGTTGTCCTCAAAGCGCTCCACACATCCTTCTTAAGTGTCTTCCCGCATGGGAGCTCAACCGCCGTGGAGCTCCACCGACCTCGACTCAGTCGTCTTGGCCTCCGTTGTCGGTGTCGGGAATCAAGGAGGTCGGGATCGGCTTTGACCGTTTCTGGCCCTCCGGTGCCACACACCACCCAACTCTCGGCGTCTGCCTCCCGATCGCTGTCCCTCTGATCCCGATGGATGGCGCGAGCGGGATCATCGCTCGCGCGGGGGGACTACGCCATACGCTTCGTTTTGGGTAGATGAACCGGATATCGGACCCGGTTCCAATTGAAAATGCTAAAAATCTCCCCCCAAAGGCGAGCGGTTTTCGAGGTGGTGCCGGAACGGATCCCCGCAGTCCCCCCGCACGTAAGAACCGTCAATGATCAGCCGGTCCGGTTCGGTCGAACGATGCGGTGCGGGATGGCGACGCGGGACGGTATTAATAATTCGCATTTGACGTCGTCTTGCTGTGTTATCTCGTCCGGCTCTTTGTTTACGCAACCTTCAACCTGAGTTGCGCGATTTGTCTGGGGTTTAACAAATGGCCCTTACCTAATTGGCAGGGTTCATGTCCGCAACTATTTCTATTACAGCATTGGTTGCCCTTCGGAAAGCCTCGGAACTCACAGCCGGAAGTACGCTCTATGACAATGGGCAGCACTCGGTATGTCGAAGCAAGCTCTCGAGAATCTTTTCAACCACTCGGAGCTTGTTAGAGAAAACCAATGAGCTCAAGTGCGCTACAATGGTCTTTCTTCACTCATTTTCGGGTCGTTAAACACGCATACTGTCGCTCAATCTAAGAAGACGCCGCTGCTTCCCCAGCTAAGCTCAAGCGGAACAGTGGACGTCCGTCCAATACTGACTCAGCGTTGTCAACTTGCAGTCTTGCAGAGAAGGTTGTTTGCATCCAGGTGAACTGTTGATGAGTCTCCGTCGCCTTTCCAGAGGCGATAGAGTACATCGGACTGAACGGCGACGCCCCGTCCACCCGCTCATCATTTGCCGCGTTCTCTCTTCCTTCCTTGGAGGAAACTCACAATGGCAAGCCTTGAAGAATAGACAAACCCGTTCAGGAATGGAGGCGTTGTTGTACAACAGACGCCATTGTCCATCGTTGTCGCCCGTCGCTTTGGTCACTCTCCGTCGTTATTGTCACTATCCTCGTCGTCTGCCATTGTCACCATTGTCCGTTGTTGTTGTCGCTGTTGTCTAACAACATACATGCAACTGCACAATGCATGTCTGAAATGGTGTTCCCACTCAACTAGATTAGAGACTTTAATCGAGTCTGGATTATCACCAAATTGCGTTTCCCTCGGATGAGATAAGCTTTCGCAGTGGCGAAGACAAAGTGGTGGGGACGAGCCACCTGCTGAGAGTACCGTCTCATTGAGACATTGCAATCTAGAGAGGAGATCACTTCGCTCACGTCACTATCAAGTCACTAGTACCAGGAGCAAGTCCGGGGATAGCCCACAAGCAAAAAAACCATTTTGAGAGTTGCTTGGCATGTCCTTGGCGCTACTCGGTTTCTTTTGCCTGGCTAGACTCGTCAAAGTCCCATACAATATGCCTATCACAGCAACGCTTTGTGAAAGCTGTTGATGTCCTCTGAGATGGGAAAAAGCTCTAACGATGAGCTGATAAGTTGCGGACGTAAGATGATTGATCTCTTCCTCAATTGTGCGTAGCGGCTGACGAGCCTCTCTATCAGAAACATGAAAGCCCGTGAATATGCCCCTGAAGGAAGCGAATCACGTCACACTTTCAACATAATCCCGGGGCCTTTTCCCACAAACTCCCTCCCGCTTCAAGCCTTTCTCCCGTCTCTCTAGAATTTCCAAGAAAACGAATAGCTCTGGTTCTCTCGCTATTTTTCTCTTTAGCACGTAATGCCGCCGCGGATGGAGCAGATGCTGGCGCAGTTGATGTCGTTGGCATAGCCCGACACGCAGTCGCAGGGGGTTCCGTGGGCAAGGGCGCAGCAGCAATCCTGATTGACGTCGTCAGCCTTCTTTCTCTTTTGATGTCTTCCAACCATCTCTCTTCGGCCAGATCAGATGTTCCCCCCCTGATATTGGGATCGTTGGGAAATAAAGTATCGCAGCTTGTGGGTTGAGACGTACCTTGGCGGTGACGCCGCTAGCGAAGGCGGCGGCGGCGACGAAGATGGCGGTGAACTTCATTTTTGCTGGTGGTCTGTGGGACGATGTGTAGTTGCGTGGACTTGAGAGTTTGAGGGCGAAGTCGTCTGATGTGATGAGATGAACTTGTTGGAGAATCAAGTGTGTAAAAAGGACTGAGAGATACTTGAAAGCGGCAGCTCTTATATACATATTCTTGATATCCAGTACACTCGTTCTGAGCACCTCAACGCCCCTGAGCGCTCTAGTCCTTGAACCACCCTCGAGTCATATGGCAACTACCTGGGTTTGAAGAAATGTATAACATATTAAAAAGAGCCGTATTGTGCTTCGGTCTCGTCCGCTGCAGTTGAAGGCAAGGATCGTGAGATCTAGGTGGAGCTGGTTAGCCGAGGGAACTTCACGGAGTGATGACAAAACTGCGGGCTGAAAGTGTCCGAAGAGACCGTCAATGCGATCCACGACAGCGGCCGCGTCTGATATCTGACCAGGGCAAGCCGGTAGGGCTCAGAGAAGATTAGAAATAGTTGATTTTCACGCCCCAGACCAGGACCAACATCGCGCCCTATCGATGGCTTGAGCGTAGTCCGAACTGCTTGAGAGTTGATTTAGAGTTTTCGACAGTAATTAGCCTGGTATCACCGAGACTCTGATATCTGCAGGGGATATCGCCTTGCTGTTATTAAGCCACTGGTCCGGAGCGTAGCGCCTTGAGCAGAGCGGAAGGCGCAGCGGAGTTGGAGTAGTCAAAATGCGAAAGCTCGGACGGTTTTTTCTTTTTATGGGAGACTGAAATAACACTTGCGGATTAGTTAGATCGTCATGCAGACTATATGTAGATCCCCTTACAGCCTATGGGAGCCCGTGTAGCGGCCACCGGGGGCTGGGGGTCCCGATGGGGCTTGTCCCTTGGTAATGTCCTTCGCTGGAGCCCTTGCTGGACCCTTCGCCGGGGCCCACGGCAACCGGATCCCACGTTGGCTACAGCCCTCACCGGAGTTCTCGCTAACTAGAGCCCAAACCTGCCGGAACCCTCGCTAGAGGCCGCAGACGTCGGGCTCCCCCACGCTCTGGTAGTTGCGCTGGAGGTTTCCTCCTTACATCCCTTCAGTGTTCAATGTCTCGTACTAAGAGCAAGCGTCTGATTAGCCTATCAAGTAAGGATCATTGTTAAGCTACCTGATATTCTTTTAGTTCTATTCAGTTTCTTTTATCTAGTCAGACTTATTAAGTTTCAATAAAGGTAAAGACTTATTCTAGTTATAAGTTAAAAGAAATTATCGATCTTCTCACAATTTAAAAGAACTCCAGAGTTGAGCTGATAAATTACTGATGAGATGATTGTTCTTGCGTCTCTCTATCAGAGTATACTATGAAGCCTCGAAGATACCATTCAAGGAAGCAAAAGCACACCACGTGGTGTTGCTTTACTTTGAACGCTGCTCCGAGGCTTTAGGCTTTTCCACAACTACCCCCTGCTCGAAGCCTTTTCTCCCGTCTCTCAGAGCCCTCGAAGAACGGCAGCTCTGATTTTGCCGCCCTTTTAGCACAGGCTGCTTCCGCGGACGGTGCAGATTCTGGCGCAGTCGATGTTGTCGGCATAGCCCGAAACGCAGCCGCAGTTGCCCCTGGGGAACAGGACGCAGCAGCAGTCCTGTGATAGTTCGCACGAACGTCGTCAGCTCTCCTCTCTCTGTAGCAGAGCTCGTTTTCGGCGATGTCTCTCAACCGCTGCTCTTCGCCGAATCAAGCCCCCGGCCCGCCCCCCTGGGGTTGGAGCGTTGGAGTTGGTAAAACGTACCTTGGCTGCGACACCACTCGCCAGAGCGAAGGCGGCGACGATGACGGCGGTGAACTTCATATTGTCGGTGGTATACGGGACGATATGATATCGGGTGACTTTTTGCAGTTGGCTTGGGGGTTTCGAAGGCGAAGTGATCTGATCTGATGGAACGAACTTGTTGGAGAACGGGATGGTTGGGTCTTCTTTTGAGGGAGAGAGAGACTTGAGAGTCGGGGCTTATATACATGAATGTTCTCATCGTGCACTACAGTCAATCCCTAGTGCCTTTGGCTACCTTTCAACTCTGGACCGCTCGGGGTCATCTCACGACCGCGTCCATGGGCTGGAAAAATGTATAATATATTAAAGAGAGTCTCGTGTCGCCCGTCCGCCGAGCCCGCAACAGTCGACAGCAAGGGTCAGTGTGGTATGCGAGAGCGAGATCGTTGACCGGCGAACTTCGCGGAGTTCGGACAAAACCGCAAGGGTGGGAAAAGTCCGAAGGGACACCGTCCATGCTCACCGACGACAGCAATCCGCGCCGATAGTCGAGCAGGAGAACCCAGGCCAGCAAAAAGACCGGAAATAGATTTCCGTTACGTATTGCTGCCGTGTAGACAGGGACGGCCATGGACGCCCATTGCCTCTGGGCGAGCCGTAGCCGCGGATCCCGCGGTGCGTCCTCGGTCTTCTTTCCACCCCTTTATTCTAGGCCGCGTGGGAGTTGATTTAGAGTTTTTGGGAGTAATCAATTGCACTGCCTGGGTTGCCGTCGACTGAACCCTGTACTCTGGAGAGAGCCCCTTGATGTTCGGGTGCAACCGAGCTATCCACTGGCAGGGGCTACGGAGTAGTCCTTCGAGTAGTCCAAACGCCCTGGAACCCCCCTTCTGCTTGGAAGTTAGACGGACTAATCCTACGGGGAGCGATAGAATTCCCGCATCCACTTGGGGCTGGAAATACTTTTGGGCCACCCCTATGAATGCTGTATATTCTTTTCTAAATGACAAGATTGCTTTTCCAGTCCACTGTTATCATATAAAAGGAAGCAGAACTTTGCATGTGCCATTTGCGCCTCACACAAATGCTTGGATGCATAATTGGACGGAGTCAACAGATAAAATCAGAGAGACATATTATGGACGAAAGACTGGAGCGATGTAACTCTGTAGGAGCAAGCAAAGCCCCCTCTGTGTAATTTCGTCGAGCAAGTATGAACCTTGGGTCAGTTGAAGCTGATCAAAGCCCCTCATATCGTCCCAGAATTGTGTATCATGTGCTAACTCTGACATGTTACATTCCCTACCTACGCATTAGATGACTTCCCTACCTACGCATTAGATGACTTCCCTACCTACGCATTAGATGACTATCTATCCACCGTAACCGTGTGCGTAACGGCAATGCCCGAAGTTTCTGCAAGCGCGTGTCCTTTCCTACCGTCGACTGACTCCGCACTGGCAGAAGAACTGTGACCTGGGAGCGTATTCCTCTTCTGGTTGCCCAGCCCTTGCATCTCCCAAGCCAAGTTCTCGTCGCTCTCTGACATCTGCTTGAAGCCACCAGAACGAATATGAGCCCCGGCCTGGCCCGACCGACTACCCCTGGCCACGTGGCCCTGCGACGCGACAGCTCCGGTGCCGGTGGTTCTCGAGCCGGTGCTGAGCGAGAGGCTCAGCCACCGCACAACAGTGCGGTCGAACACGGGGCGCAACATTGGGCTGGAGGCTACCACGACGGTGATGCCAGCCTAGAGAATCTTGCTGAGCAATGCTGAGGCGAAGCCCTGAGCAAAATTAGCTGTGAAGTTGCAATACAGCCGCACCCTGGTATGTATTGTAGCTCTGAGAGCTTTGTTAGACAGCTCGGAGCTTCCCTAAAGCAGGTCACAAAGCAGCCAATCTTTTTGACGTGAACATCCCGGTTTCTCTGCCTCTGACGGCACGTAACGAATCCCAGTAGGCTGGTGTACAGCGCCCAGTGGCAGACCGCGCGACCGACAACACGCCCGCGGTCTTGACAAGAGATGCTCCATCTCATGTGAAAACTGAATTTCTGTTATTGGTAACGTAACGGGACTCCTGCCTCGTATCAGAGACACTGGAAAAGAGAACCTTCATACTGTGACTTGGAAAGGATGATTCATCTTGGAGTCTCCAACAAATGGGATGAAAGTTTAAAGGACAAAACGGTCAGAATGGCTTAAACCGGAACGTCAAAAGATCAGAGAATTAGTAAGGTTCGGAAAGATATCTTCGATTATCAGTACGTTGCCCCTAAGTGTTCATTTCTTCTCTCTCTTGGTTGTTCTTGGCAACTATTGGTCCGACGATATTAGTCCCGAGTACCCAGGGATCCTTTGGATCGGGGCGTGTGTGTCTATCTCGATCATAGAATAATCTTTACACCAGACACATCAGCATGAGAATCCTTCTACCTTTGGGCGAAGAGACATAATCGGCTTCTCAATATTCTCTGTTGACCGGTCTTCTTGCCCATATCCCAAGGCGCGAAGACTATGAGCCATCAGAGGCGACATTGCATTGACCAAACCTTCGACGGAAGGTTGAAAAATAGCTTTCAAGTTGGCCCAGTTCCCGGAGCCTGCGGCGCCGAGACTCGGGGAGCAAAGCTGGAGATACCACTAGGTGTGCAGCCGTGTGCCGTGGTATTGTGACATGGAACGCGGAACCGGCCCAGCCTTGGCAGTGAGCCAACGCGGGAGAGCCCCATCTGCGGACCGGGGACGAGATCCCCAAGTCCGCAGCTCTATCTGAACGGCCTTTCATCCCTGCAACGTGAGTTGGTGTTAGTCTTGATGCACTACCAAAAGGGCAACAAGGCCGATACCCCTCACCAAGGAAATTGAGTCTCGCTAACACTAACAGTTGTTGGTGACTTGGACGCAAGGCAGTTGAGATGCAACACGGGTGCTACATGCTTGCAGTCCAGTGTCGCCTGTTTTCTGAAGAAAACGACATGGATTGAAAAGACTGCCCACAGTAATATCGTGCCGGAGTTATGTGAATGGGGTCTGGTTGATCGGACCCAAGCCCTGAGCCCGCGTTTCCTGCAGGGCCGTACAACATGCTTCTTAACGCCACAGGTTGGGGATGGGAATAAGAATAATCATGACCCCAACAGATCCAGAAGAATCTTGAGAAATCCCAATCATTTCGCTGATTGATAAGTATCTCGTCTTTTCTTGACCCGCCACAGGACCGCCCCCTCCCAATCCTCAGATGTCGCCCACCACCACCGCCGAGATGAACCTCTGGGATTGCATAGTGGTAGGCGGCGGGATTGCCGGTTCTGTCGTATCGAGCCGCCTTCTGCAGCAGGACCCCAGCCTCAAGATTCTGCTCATCGAGGCGGGCACCAACACGCACGCCGTCGAGGGCATCGAATGGATTGATATGAGCAGCGCGATCGGGGGCGAGTACGACTGGGGATATTCTTCCGTGCCTCAACGTCATCTTGACAACAGGGAGATTATCTCGCCCGTCGGTAAGGGGCTGGGCGGCGGCACAATTATCAACGGAGGTACGTGGCATCGAGCAAAGACAACCTCATATGCTGACAGAATAGCCGCCTGGGCCCGTGGCCACAAAGTCGACTACGACATCTGGGCAGAGAAAGTGGGTGACCAGAGATGGAGCTACGAGGGACAGCTACCTTACATGCGCAAGACGGAGACACTCTTCGATAACTCGACCAATCCTTCCGCTCATGGACACAGCGGCCCCGTGAAGATCCAATCTCCAGGGTCGACTGGCAGGATATTCCCGATGCGTGAAGCCCTTCTCCAGTCCTGGAAAGAGATCGGTGTCGATGCTCTTCCTCAGCTGGACAACAACGCCGGAAATAACCTCGGCGTTGCAGACATGCAAGAGAACCGGGACAACGGCAAGCGTCAACTGGCGTCCATGATCTACTCTCTCGAAGGAGTCACGGTGCTTACTGACAGTTTGGTGGCCAAGGTGCTGGTGGAGAAGTCGGCCGGGGGCGAATTGGGCTCGAAGGGGGTCCAGTTGGAGAACGGCACGCAGATCTTCGGTTGTGAGACCGTCTTGTCTGCCGGAGCTTACCGCACTCCTCAGATACTGATGCTTTCTGGCATTGGGCCCGCCGAGACGCTGGGAAAATTCGGTATTCCTGTTGTTCTGGATCAGCCGGCAGTTGGACAGAACTTCCACGACCATGTCTTAATCGCCACCGCCTGGAAACTCAAGAACGCTTCCGGCGGCTACACCAAAGGGTCTGGAAACCCGACGTTCGACCAGCCCCAGTACAAACTGGGTGCGTTCATCGACTTTATGGCCGTCACCTCTCTCCCCAAGGACGGTCTTGCCAAGGCGATCGCCGAGGACGAGGGCTCGGTGCCCGATCCTGCCACGCACCCGCTCTTGAGCCAGGATCGAGCCCACTCTTCCCACCAACTCATGTATTCTGGGATCATGCCAGACGGATCGGATGTCATGATGATCTCTGTAGTATTCATCAACTCTGCCCGCGGTTCGGTCACGATCCAATCTGCGGACATCAATGACGCGCCGCTGATTGACCCCAATTTCCTGGGCACTGAGGTCGATCGCTACGCCGCCCGCGAGACCATCCGACGCAACATCAGACTCCTTACTTCCAACGATACCGTTCTGGGCCGAGAGATCATTGCCGGCGAGCTGGGGGGTACACCGCTGACGGTTGACTCCACGGATGAGGAAATCGACGCGCGAGTGCGAGAGAGAGCTGGGTAAGCAACGCCTTGTAGGATGCCGCTGCGACGGAGAAATACTGACGAGTGCGTTTTAGTGGCTGCTATCATCCCGCTGGAACTGCTTCTATGGGAACTGTCGTGGATACGGACCTCCGTGTTATTGGCGTATCGGGCCTGCGGGTTGTTGACACCTCAGTGTTTCCAGTGTCCGTATCCGCCAACCTCCAAGTTGCAACCTACGCACTGGCAGAGCAGGCAGCGGCAATCATCAACTCGTCGATGAACAGGACTTCACGATGAACGACAGTCAGGCGAAAACGTGGTGAGCAAGGGCGGGATCAGGGTCTGTGTGCAAAGGTCATGCAACCGACGGTATCTTAGAATCGTACGCTATATGAAACCGACGCTATCTTACAACCTCATGTTCATGGTCGAGTTGATCTCGCCGAAACGAATGTTGCTGAATGTGACCTCCGGGTTGGCCTCGACCTTGACGACGTTGGTCGGGTTGCCCTCCGTGGCATTGCAGGGCCCAGCCTGGCCCTGGTCCAGCCACTCCATGAAGGTCGCCTTGTCCCACCAGATACTCAGGGCCAGCACCATGCCGCGGCTCATCGACTCGCCCATGCCCGTCATCCCGCCCAGCGTCGTGAACATGTCGGCGCCCATGGCCTTGCAGTACTCGTCGTTGATGAAGTTGACCTTGGGCGGGCCCTCGATGGTGACGACGTTGTTCTGGACCACCTTGCCGTCCTGGATGTACATGCGGCGCAGCTCCTTGAGCTTCCCGCCCTCAGCGGGGAACTGGGTGACGACGGTGAACTTCCTGGTCGTGTCGACCTTGAAGTCGGCGCCGCGGCCGTACAGGTCGGACATCTTGCCCTCGACGCGGTTCGGGTTCCAGGAGCAGCCGGACTTGTCGCAGACGCCCTTGCTCTCGCACTCCTCGCCCGTGCACTGGTAGACGCCGGGCTTGTTGCAGGGGTGCGGCGCGATGTGTGTCGCGCGGGAGTTGGCCTCCCAGATGTCGAGCTCGTTGCAGCAGGAGCCCTTGTTGTCGATGTTGCCCTGGGTCGTCATGTTAGCCGCTGTCTCGCCGAATCACTCGCTCGTGGTCTTCACTTACCACTCCGTTGATGAAGGACGTCTTGAAGCACTGGGCGTCGCAGTAACCCGTGCCGTAACCAGGGCCGGCATGGTTCAGCATGCTGCTGTTCTTGCCGCCATCGGGAAGCATCTCAGACAGGTAAAGAGCGCTGTTCATGCCGCAGGGCAGCTTGACCATGTCGACGTCGAAGGAGAACTCGTTGCCGGTGAGGTACAGCATCTCATATCTCTGCTTGTTCTCTTCCAGCAGGTAGACACGGGGAGACACCTCGGTTGTGTTGCTAAACATCTGCATGCGGATGTCCGTGCCTGAAGTGGTGACGCCCTTCGTGGCATAGTCGGTGATGCCCTGAATGATGCAGTTCTTGGCGCATGCCTCCGCGTTCGGGCACGCCGTGGTGTTGGGCGGGTTGTTGCCGGTGAGACAGCTGACGCCCTCCTTGGTGCTGATGTCGTGCTGGCTGGAGTCGACGACGATGTAGTTGGTCTTCCTCACACACCCGTCCTTGACGGTGCAGCGAAACGTTTCAAGTTTGGGGTGGTTGTCGGTAACATTGCCAGGCATCTGACCGGCGACGATGCTGGCGAGCAGAAGGGAAGTGGAAAGAATGGAAAGGGCCATTGTGGCTATATGGGATGCAGTTGTTGAGTTGGTCAACAGGTTGCAAAGAATGGGAAAAAGAACGAATGAAGAGAGGCAGCTTGGGCCGATTTAGATCATGAGGAGAGGAATCGTCCAATGTCGAAGCACGGCCTGAGTTATATACTTTCGATGAACCGCATGATCGGACGCGAATCAGAATAGCTTCTTATTATCAAACGAGTTTCAATTACTATTCAGAGTCGCCAAGTGACGATGTCCTTGTCAAGCTTTCGGCAGAGGGTGGCATAGCTCAGGGGTAAAGGGGAGCACTATGGGGGTTTCCGCGAGAGTACTGGGCGGAATAGCTTAGATGCGGTAGCCTCAATCTAAGCTTTACAATGGAGGCTCAAAGAGTAGAGGCGGGCAGCAAACTCTGGGCCGAGAATTGAGGGAAGTCCGGACGCTTCGGCGATGAGTGTTGGCCACTCAGGGGTTTAGAAGCCGAGATGGACACCGGGAGGGACCCTGTTCACGGACCGGCACTCTGCACTGGTAGCTCCGCCCCCAAAGCTCCCTCTCGTCCCAAGACGGGCCATGTATCCCGCATCTCTACCTGTTGGGCGTGGTTTAGAGTTCTCTCCTGTAACGAAATTATGGTTTCGCCAAACTCTATCGTCAACGCAACATCAGAATGCAGGGTCCTTGAGCCTAACGGCTGGAACCATGATTCGCGCCCCGGCAGACACATCAACCAACGAAAACCGCCCCCACAGTTCCGGAGCGCCGACCACACCGCTGTAAGTCGCCCAATGTCCGTCTCATGTCGCAATGCAATTATTCCTAGACACGGCAATGTGCTCAACAGTCAACAGCTACGGATCTGCCCGCGACAGGTCGGAATAACCCATTACGAACCATGGGAGAGAGCATACGCCGGGTAAGTGTATACATGTTGCTGCTCAAGCACTAAAACGAACAGTATGTAGTCTCCTGGGCCATGAAGTTGTTTGTTGAAGACGAGTCAAACTTCAGAAATTTTCTTCGGCGCATGGGTCGAAATAACGACGTCGAATACTGAGCTTGCGGTTTGCCTAATAAACGATTGTGTTCTTATCACTATACGAATACTCGTACCTACATAGGAGCTTCAAAGGCATCATCTTTGGGAGCTCGGTGGACAATTCCGAGCTGTTTTGGGCTTGTCCTTGCATACATGTATTAAGGGGCGGAGATGTCAATTGCCATTTAAATCGCTGTCGGAGTCAACTCCTAAATCCCACCCTAACTCCCCGTGGGGACGACGGAGTCCGCTAACTCCGTTCCTGCCGGATAGTGAAAAGACACTGTACTCGAGGCATGCAGCCAAGAAAGGCTTCAGTTCATCAAGCTCATATGCTGTTCAAGGCCGTCTCGCCAAGAGACGGAAAGGTGGCTCGGCGCCCAGGTATTGCAAGGTTGCCGTCGACACACATGGAGAGTCTGGTATCCACCGAGTGAAACGCGATTCTCAGACGTTTTTAGTTAGACGTCGTCATGATCGTGACCCGGTTGATTCGTGCCGTGAGAAACGGGTCTCAGATGCCTGGTTTCGTTTCGTGCCCTTTCATCTGATCTTTTAGTTTACATCACTATGCCCATCACACTTCGCACCGCAGAATCTAGCCCTACGTTGATAACTGACAGAGTTCTCAACGAGGAGATAATAGGCGATAGTGCATCGTCGTAGCTGAAAGAAACAACTACTTAGTCTCGAATTATCCTTCGTGTTCAAGAGCGGTCGGCCCCAAATACAACTCCAGAGGCCATACTCCGTTGAGAAATAATGTCCAAGAAAGAGTAATTCGAAGGTCTCGGTGATTATTTGGTGTCCGGTTGCCAGGAATCTGCATTGGCTCTCAGAAAATTCGTCAGGCAAGCTTTAGGACCCCGAGCTATAGGAACAACACCGTGAAATAAGCCCTTGCTGGGAGTGGTTCATGCAGCTGGTAAACATGAGCACTGTTATGTTACTATTGACTTCAACAACATAGTTTCTCTCTCTCTTTCAGGTTAACAGGTCTCTGAGTGAGCATCTTAGGGACAAGTCCACATTCACTTGGCTAACATCGTCGGGGAGACTGAGTCTATTGCCACAACCCTGGCTTAAGTATCTGAACCCCCCCCCCCCCCCCTATAACTGAACGCCACTATTGTTATGAAAAGAAAACTGATGAAATAATAGTAGTACTTGCAAGGGTGGCGAGCAGTGACAAAGGAGGACAACAGTGACGAGTACAGACAAAAATAGTAAAAGAATAGTAGTAACGAGGGCAGGTAGCATTGGGTCGGTATGACTGGAGGCTGTGACTGGCGAATTTTGCGACTGGCTTCATTGCACAGGTGATGGTTTCGGCATGAGAAAAAAACGAAAGTGACAGATCGGCAGCCTTCCAATTGTACAATTCTACACTGGCGGAAGCCTGGCTGACTGGCGAGATGATCACGCATGCAGAGGATACGCGCCTGCATGGCTTGGTTCGCCTCAAGGGTTTCTCGTATAAGCAGGCCCAGCCAAGATCCAACCATTGACAGCGCCGTTCAACCCTCCAGGGCAAGAGCATCCTGCACAGCCAACTCAGACAAGGCAGACAGACAGTCACCTTATTTCCTATCTCTACCCCGCCCCTACCGGCTCTGGATTTCTGCTGTCCTCACTTTTCCACCTCCACACCCAGAGCCCCTAGAGGGCTCTTCATCTTCATCGCCCGAGTTTTCAAGAGAATCGCGTTGAAGCAGCTACTCCACGATGTCCAGTCTCGAAGCGCTAGGCGCAACAGCGTCCGTCATATAGCTCCTCGATGTTTGCGTCAAATGCAGCCGCGCGGCCTCGCAGATCATCCGGTCCTACCGCGACGCGCCGAAGGAGCTGAAAGATCTCGCGATGAAGGTCGAGATGCTCAAGTTCCGTATTGATAACGTTCAGAAGATCGGCAATGACTTGTCTTCGGTAGTGACGGACGATCTGCTTCCCGAGATTCATCGAGACATACTGTTAAATCAGCTGCAGCAGTATCTCCAGTTGCTAACCTCGATTAACAGTGCATACCCGGGAGTCAGGGGCCAGACGAGAGGCATAAAGATGCAGTGGTCATTATTTGACAAGTCAAAATCGGGGAGGGTGATGAGGGATTTGAAGGATGTGAACGAGACTTTGGATCAAGTCCTCACTATCGTCTCGCTGTAAGTCATTCCCGTCTGACACAGGCTCTAGCTAGAGTTATTCACAGCTATACTAGGCTTTATTTGTTAAGTTGCAAAGCTGAAGAAGGAAGACTAAACTAAACTAAAGAATGCAGGATCTGTCCGTAGACTTATAGGCTTATGGCAGATCTTCTAGAGTATTCCGTTGAACAGGTGGAGTTCTGCGGGTAGGATGGGGCTCCCCTTCTCGGATGTCGTGGAATCTTCCATAAACGAAGGCATAGCCTTGAAGTGGGGCGTAGCCCGTGACACCGTCCCTTCCAATCGTTCCTGTTGGCGTCCTCACAGCCTACAGGCGCCTGGCAACGTTTCAGCAGAGCTCCCTCCTCGCCCTGAGAGTATCCAGCGCCGCAATGCTTCCAGCTCTAGAACTTCAGACTCGTGAGCTTCAGTCATCCATCGATGCCGCTGCTGAAAGGCAAACGGTGCTTCTGGAGCAGACGAGGACGGCAAGTACCCGGTGCTCGGAGTTGTTTGCATAATCTGACTATTACGTGTTACAGGAGCTGACTCAATGCTTTGCGAATGCATCCGAATCCCCTTCGAAATTCCTGTTTAGAGCAAGCTCGGGATGCAACACTCACCGGATACCCATCAGAAGAACTTCACACGATTCGAATTGTCAACAGCCGGTTCCAAAAGCCCATACAGCGCTTCTGAGAAGACCAACAACAACGATCACGATTATGTGGACAATCTTATGACATCATACGACTCCGGGCTGGGGACTCTGAGCTCCTCGTCTTGGACATTCGGCTCGACACCTTTTGCCGCGAAGGACGACCCACGACATGCTGGGAGATTAACTCTGGATTACAACAAATACCACCGGAATCTTCGAGTTTCACTCCGAGTAAAGTTTTACTTCCTAAACGAAAGAGTTCTCAGCTTCGAGTTAGGCCTTCGTCAGTTCATACGAGCTTGGGCCAGCATTGCAACCACGGACTGCCGGATCTCGGTTGCCAACATTCGGCCTACAGGTTCGCCGATATTCGAACTCTGCAGAAAATCAGATCTTGAAGGAGTAAGAAAGGTGTTGGAAGAAGGGCAAGCTAGTATATACGACGTTGATGACCTTGATCACGCTACTCTCCTTGACGTGAGATACTATACCTTTGTGTTGGATTCTCAGGGACAAGGAGGCAGCACATAAAGCACGTATGGGGCTCTATGACTGCGATGATGATTCTTGATTGATTGTAAGCTAGGGAGGCATTCGCCAGCCGTGGATGTAGGAGCCGGAGCTGCGTCCGGCGATGGTCACGTGCTTGTCCACGTGACCTGCGTTGTCCGTTGATGCCGTTGACTGTGCTGTATCATCCCACACTTTGTGTTAACTTGAGAGAGGAAACCTGCTGAAATTTATCTTCAGTATACCATCATACGAACCTCCTCCGCGAATGGCACAAAGCTTGCCCATTATCTTATTCATCAAGGTTGTAAATCAGACAACAACTATAAAACAAACAATCCTTACTGGATCCTTGTAACTAGGTATAGTTTCTTTACTATTGGGATCAACTTTGGTTAACTTTTGAAGCGACCCAGCTATAATCTGCGCCCTTGAGTATGGTCTAACAGAAACTGTAAGATTGATGCTGCGCTACGGCATGGAGTTCGACACTGATAAAAGCGGATTGCCCTTACTCTATCACATAAACCACCGGACACTTACTACTTTTCAAGAGCAGCTGGCTTTGATGTCTTCGCTCGGGTTCGTTCATCCAAATTGCAACAGGTCGCAGGACAGAATATCCCCTAGCCACGTTCTCTGCGGTGCCATTTGCTTAGGGAGCGTTCCCGACGTGTTGTTCTCTATCGAGGTTCTGGAGGTCGACATGAAAAACTTGGTACCGCAACACAAAGAGGTTTACCTCCATAAGTTGGCGGCGTCAGCACGCGAAGTTAAGACTGCAGCTATTCTCCATGAATACGGCCTCACGACACATCTTTTGGAGGGCAAGGCTGGGGGTTTCCACTATCTAGGATCACCTTCGACAGATCTTTCACACTGGTATTTGTTCAACAACACCATCCGAAACGCGGCGCCCGAAGACATCGAAATTCGCACCTCGCACAACGTAAAAAGCAGCCCGTGGGCTTGGTTCTGGTTAAACTACCAGAATTCTTTTGATTTCGAATATCGTTCTCCCACCCACGACGGGAGTACCTGGAGATTTGGTCCGAGCGTTATAATTGCAGCGCATCTTCTCTTACACGGAGCTTCTTGGTCGCATCTGCTGACGTATGTTCGTAGCAACTGGGACCCTTGGTATGAGGAGTTGACGCAACAAACCTATGAATTCACAGCTCTTGATATCGCCAAAGCATGGGGGAATGCGTCAGCTCATCCACTGACCGAGAGGGAAGGGACAGAATCTGCTGAGAAACTAGAAGAGATATGCGTCGACGAGGCAGATTTTCACATTTCGTGGTCAAATAATGGTACAATCACAAGGGATAGATGCGGAAATGAGAGATTTCGCAACGACTCCAGAGTTTCGGGCAGAGACCCTGGCGAGACTGGGACTGAGAACGAAAATCCGAGTTCCTGCCACATCTGCAGCAAGAGCACCCACTCCCAGAAAAACGCTATATCAGAAGCCGACGCAGCACCAGGAGACGAACAGAACACACTCCCAACAGACGCCCTCTTCGCCGCCGCCATATCCACCCCCCAAGGAAGACGCCAAATGCAACGTTACCCCCTCGTCAAAGCCCTATCCTACGCCCTCCAGCTCGCAGGCTATCGCGTGGAGATGGACGACGAAGGAGACCTCTGGTTCGAGGACGACGACGGGGACCCTTACTCCGACGCCGTGGAACACGTCCAAGACCTAGACAAGGCCGGCCCGCTAGGCGGCACATGCCCGATCTGCCGGGACCCGGAGGCATACGGCCTGGGCCACGGGCTCGACCGCGCCGAGGACGGGCTAGCCGAGTGGCGGAAGGAGAGGCAGAAATTCGTGGACCGAGGGGCGCTGCGGGATGACGGGTGGGTTTGGCCTTCGTGGACTAGAAGGGGCGGCCGGAGGTAGTGCGAGTGGTGAATACTTAAGAAGATATCGGTGATGTTCAAATCACTAGAGGGATGTGGGATACTCAGACTGAGTACTGAGAACAAGAGCACATGAAAAAGAACAACCTCATACCCAGAACAGAGACACACATACATAAACAGACCCCGGCCCCCTCCCGTCGCCGAGGGACTTACTCAGCTCCATCCTCACCCAGATAAGAACAACGAAAAAAGCCCCAGTCAGCCCCAGACCCGGACGAAAGCAGACACCCAAAGTGGAGAGTCTGCGTTCAGAGAGATCCAAAGATCGGGCCGAGGCGAGGATGTAACCAAAAAGCCAAACCGTCGCCCCCGCGCCTCCCGCGCTCCCTCCCCCCCGGTATCGTCGCCAGCCTCGACTAGCGCCGAGAAACGTTGCCGATATGCGGACTCAGATCCGCCAGGCTTTGAAACGAGATCTCTCCGCCCAGGGGTAGGTAGGTACATGGCTCCAGTCCTCCCCTCCCCTCCCCGCCTTGCTGGGATCGTCTCCCTTCAGGGTGTCATCTTCCCCCCCCTTCCCTTCTGTTCCTGAGAGGATCGAGAGCTGCAGGGTTGGCCCGGAGTGAGTTGTCTCTAGGTTGTATCTAGTCACGGCCGACTACGACATAGGCTATAGCTCCTGAGCTGTAGTCTCACGTCATCAGCTTCGCAACTGCTGGATGAGGCATCATCAAAACTGCACGTGAATGTGTTTCACCAACTTCAAAATCACTGTTGCAGAGAGATATTACAGTACTTTTGTATATGAACAGAAATAAGACAACTTTTGTCTAGTCTATGAAAGTAAACCAACCCCAACGCCTCTCTAATGCTCGCTTAATGCAATCCGCTCTCGCCCGTCTCGGCCATGTACTTTTGGCAGTTGAGCATGATCTTGAGCTGGTCGCTGACCTCATCGAGCCTGCCCAGAACCTTCTTGTTGCCATCGACAAAGCTCAGAATCGAGTAGGGGATGCCAGTGTCCCGGCAGAACTCACGCACAAACACCTGCGCCTTGCGAAGGTTGTGGCGCGGGAGACGAGGGAAAAGGTGGTGGACGGCCTGGAACTGTAGACCACCGTGGAGGAAATCGAGCCAGGCGGGGCAGTCGACGTCCATGGTGGTGCGCAGCTGACGCTGGGGGAAGGACTCGCTCTCGCCGAGATCCGAGGTCGACATGCCCCAGTGGGAGAGGGTGATCTGGACGTGGAGTGGCATGGTGATGATGTGGGAGACGAGGACGAAGGCGACGCGAATGGGCCAGGTGGGCAGGGTGCAAAGAAGCAAACGGTAGCCGAAGATGTACCAGAAGCAGGCCATGAAGGCAATCTCGGTCGGGCGAATCCACCAAGCCTTGCTGTTGCCGAGGGCGGAAGACTTCGTGGACAGCACGTGCAGCCAGGAGAGGAGATAGAGGTTGAAGCGAGCGATTCCCATGACGGGGTAGTAGGTCCAGCTCTGGTACTGGACGAGAAAGTCGGCGGCGGCGTCCCAAACGAAGGTGAAATCGTAGTACGAGGAGCGCAGCGACTTGAAGAAGGACGGGCAGGTGGCGAAGAGAGGGACGTTCTGGATATCGGGGTCGTGTTCCTAACGATGTTAGCGGCGCTGTCTGTAACGTCGGTACGGCCGATGACTTACAGGCTGGTTGGTGATGAGGTGGTGGACGTTGTGGCTGCTCTTCCACCATCCCATAGACAGGCCGCAGCAAAAGTCTGCGATGAAGAGGCCGATGAGGGTATCGAAAGAGAAGTTATGAGTGATAGCTCCATGTCCGGCGTCGTGGGCGGTGAACATGATTTGATGCTGTGCTTGTCAGCGACTGTTAAAGAGGAACGCGCATATCCATGTCGACTTACCCAGAACAGACCCAAGAAGCAAGCCGACGTCATGTACCATTCGTAGCGGAGAGCGACGAGGAAGGACACGAACAAGGTGGTGTAACGGGCCATCTCCTTGCCATAGTCGAGGTAAGGGCAGTCGTAGAGTCCAGCGTCCCTAACACGGTCGTGCAAGGCACGGTACTTGTCCTGGATGTCTTGCTGCACGACAGGGTCGAGGGAGGGATACTCCTCAAGGTCCTTTTCGACGCCCTGCTGGATAGCCCAGTCGGTGAACTTGGAAGCGGTCATGGGCGCGCGGCTGCGGCTCGACAGCTTGATACCGTCGGCGAAATCATCTTCAGCGACGTCGGCGTGGGCGGCGAGGCGTCGTCGGATGCCGGTATCGACCTTGGCCTCGACCTTGCCCTCCTCGGCACTGTCGCAGTCGGAGGTCAGGGAGGTGCGGGAACTACGGCCCGAGGCCTCGCTAACGGCATCGTCCGTGGAGTCGCCGTCGAGATCTGACGAGGGACAATCGACGATGTCCGCATCCGCATCTGGGGCTGCACCGGCGGCATCTGCAGGCGTGGTGTCTTCCTTGGTGTAGACGCCGCCCCTAATTGGTGGTGTCATGTTGACCCAAGGACCCGCAGGCTTCCGGCCGATCCGGAAGGCCTTCATGGTCTTCAGCGTGGCTGACGAATGATACCTAGCAGATGGGATATGTCAGCACACTAATTCCACTTTGCGCGTCAATGACGGAGTCCGAAATGCAAGACACCTCCGAAATATTAAGGGTCCGTTCCCATCCACCCATCTGTCGGTTCGGGGCCGTCGCAAAAAAGATTAAGCTTAACCAGACTTCTGGTCAATCTCTCGCACTTGGGTCCTTTTTTTCGTCTCTTCGCATTTACCTTGCCTTTTCTCCGGATTCGGATTCGGGTAGACCCGGGATGTCGGGTCGTTCCCAAGCATGATGGAAGATGGGAGGGAGCTGACAGAGAGGAAAGAGAAATGGGCAGAGGGGAAAGGTTGACAACAAGGTGAGCTGGATCATTTACACTTTGATTTCGTCGGTCGCGTCTCTTCCCACCATGTGCAGGATCGCCAAGCGGCCTCCTGGGTGCTTCTGGAGCCAGCTGTCGAGGCGGAGGACCAGGTCGTCAAGGATGACGATGGTCTTGCCGTCTGCGATCATGCCCTCGACCTCGCGAGGCGTGATTATTCTGCTGTCGCGATCCATGGCTGCAGCGTTTTTTTCGGGTTCCGATTTCGGTCAAACCTTCGTTGGGACGATCTGGAGGGGTCGGGGTCGAGTCGAGAGAATGGGCAGGAAGCTCTGAAAAGTGTCCCGAGACGACCTTTTCCGAAAAAAGAAAGGACAAGTTTGTTGGCGAGTCGAGCCGGGAAGGTGCGCGTGGGCGGACAACGAACTGCGTTCGACAATTCACCAGAGAGGTACCGATTCTCGGAAGAAGCCCGTTGCTGTGGGTGGAGGGCAGACGGGGCGCGAGGCAGCAACAAGATTCGATGAGGAAGAAAGTCTGTTTGGCGACGAGATGGTGGTGGTGGAGGGAGCAGAGGTTTTTTCTACTACCGACGACGAGTCGACAACGGCGTGGGCGACAGCTTGTTGGAGCTCAAGAGTCAAGCTTCAAGCTTCACAAGAACAGATCCCTGTTGGCCACCTTCGGAATGGCAAAAAGAGAGGTGAATGTTGGAAGACAGTCGCGCCATTTCCAGACGAGAACAGACGACACCGGGACGGGGAAGGGGACCAGGCAGGATAAAGGAAAATCAGCGACCGGAGAGAGGGTGACGAGACGAGAAGGTGTGGATCACGTCGTCCATCCCGTGCCGCGGCAAGGAGAAGGAGAGGAGAGGGGGGGAGGCAAAGGGGGGGACAAGCATGGGTACTGGATACAAAGAAAGGCAAGGTAAGGAAGGTAAGGCAGGCAAGGGCCACAGACACGGGCAGGCACAAGCAACGGTCAGGACAGGGAAGGAACCGAACAAGAAGAGGAAGAGGAAGAGGAAGGGACGGTGGTGGAGTGGAGGCGAATGTGGAGAGAAGCCTGGAGGACAGCTTGTTCTGAGGAAGGCAGGTCGAAACAGTGTGTGCGTGGATACGTGGATTTCGATGTGGGCGGGCATCCAGGTATCTGGCCAAACGGGAAAATCTTCTCATCTCCAGGTCCTGCGCTCCTGCTCCGCCAAGCCAAGCAACGACCGACAGGCAAGAACCTACCAGTGGCCACGGCAAGCTAACACGCGCGTGGCAGGCACCCCCCTTCTCCCCCCTCGCTCGCTCTTTCCACCTCTCTGGCTCCGTCATTCCCTCACTTCCAAGGTGTTCATCCCGGTCAAATCCAGTAAATTGGCCGCTGGTGCTTTCGCTAGCCTCGGGGCGCAGCTTGTTACGTCTCTCGTCGCCGCTGGGAGTGTGGAGGACAACGCTAGGAGCGCGCCGTGGCAGAGTGGCAGAAATGTGGCAGGCCATTGGCAGAACGAGACCTGAGGGGAATTGGGGCCGGCAACAGAAGAGGAGAGCGACGGGACCTAGGAAACTCCAGCTGGACCTCAGCGAGCCCGGGAGACTGGAGCTGGCCGCCGGTGGGTGGTGGTGCTGCTAGGTACCTACCTAGGCATGAACCTAGGCAGGTACCTACTGGTGCTTGTACTGGTGCTGGTGGCAGCTGTTGGCGGCAGCTTATCTGATTGAGGCGAGGGATTGACAGGACCCTGAAAGGCTGAAACGAGATTTTTGGGGGTTCTCCCGACTCATGCAGTGTGCGCGTATTGGGCCATACGCGGGTGAACCGCCCCATTCTCGACTCTCTTCCTTTTTTTTTCCCTCATGGCGTGTGCGCACTCGCTCTTTTTTTACTTCAATTTTTCCAAGTTGACAGAGTCAGAACACGCGTCAGAAGCGAGAAAGAATGGGGAACGAGTGGGACGGGACCCAGGACCCCTGAAACTCAATTCGGTGCACGGCTGGAGTCTGGTTGGAGAGAGATTGAAGAGGTGGGTGGCGGGTATGGGGCTCGACACTGAGACTTCTGGGAGTGCCCAGCATACGGTGAATCCAGTGCTGCGACGCCGGGCGGTGGAAGAATGTTTCTGGAAATAGGCATAGTCTCCTTTCGGGGACGGGCTTGGCGGCCATGTGTGCCGTTGCGCCGTCGCTGTCCATTGTTGAGACGGCGCGGAAACTCGACGGGAAAGTAGTGCTTGCTGTTTCTCGTGTCGCCGAAGGGCATTTGCGAGTTTTTTCCGATGGAGAGTCGGACGGTGTTGCCGTCGGGTCGCCTACACATGACTCTGTGAGCATGCACGAGCACAATACGGTACACCGCAAACGTCCCTTTCTCCTGTGACGAAGATTGGGATGGGGATGGGATACCCAAGAGTGTTGAAGATTGGAGACTGAGAATCAATTTGCCAATTTGGTGCAAATTGGCCCGAGAGAAATGGCGCTTGTCACGCAGGAGAGTGGAGACCGTTTCCCATCAACGTCAACGGGGGTGACGATCCAGGCTCTCGGCCACGCAAATTCCTCTTGGCGGCCAGCTGCGCCTCGAAACTGACCCCACAGAACCTCGTAAGAGCGGACGACGAGATTGGCTGGTGGCGGCTGCCATTGGTTGTGAAAGGCAGGTCGGGTGCGAGCAAGCTGGAGGTGGCAGGTGCAAGTGCGGGCAGCTGCTGGTGGCGCCTGGATCTTGCCGTTGGAGATTTTTTTGCTGCCAGGTCCAAAAGGCCGCCGCCGTTCACGGATACGGAGTGTGGGAGGCGTTCCTGCCTTTCTCTGCCTGGTTATTTGGGCTGTAGGTCCTTCCTTTCTTCACGCCTATACGTAGTTACTATACATCATGTCCCTCGACCCCTTAGTTTCTTTTTGTCGGCTTCCCACCTCAGACTTGATTGGGTTTCGAGGCAGGCAGTAGTGCCGCCCGTGGTTATCATCAGGCTATCAGCCTTCGGAATGTCGCAAACACCTGCGGCTTGGCGCTCGTACCAAGGCACCAGGGCCTGAGTCTCTCCTTTAGACGCACCAAACACGGCCTCCCGTCCCATCTCGTGTTGCATCGTCTAGCTCACGGGAAACAACGCGTTTCTTCGGCAGTTTCTTGGTCCTTCCTTCCCTTCCCTTGGCCCCTCGACTCAAGGCTGAAGAGCTAGAGCTCCTCGCTGCGCTGTGTGGCATCTGCTACAAGGCCGCCCAGGCCTCAGCTCCTTCCAGCTGCTACACTGCTAGTACAGCCAGGCGCCACTTGAATCGGACCCCCAACGATAGCGAACAGCTCATATGCTTGTCGAATCTCAACTTACCCCACCAACAGCCACCGCCAAGGTGAGATCCGGGTACGTATCCAGCGCCCTAGTGCAGACGAGGACCCAGGAACGCGTACGTAATATCCCGTATACGGGACCTAAGACTATTTGCGAGCCGTCGAGTCGTTGCGCGCCATTGAGACGGCACAGAGACTGGACTCCAGGAGTGAGATCTTGCGGGGGGCCAAAGCCCAAGAATAACGAAGGAAAAGGTGGCTCGGCAGCAGCCAACGTAAGAAAGAAAAAGGGGCGGGGGGCCAGTGAGACGTTGTGACGGAGGAGCAAGCAAGTGAGAAGTTAGTACGGTAAGAACCGAGGATCAATCAACAAGAGGAGATTTGATGGCGATGCCCATACAACCATAGTCCCATATCCAATCCCATTTCCCTGGAATCTCGTCCGACGGCGTCAGATGGCAGCGCCACTGCACGTCGCACACAGAGCAATCAAAGCGGATCTGCCAGGAACAGCCGGCCGATCCAAACGGGCAGCGTGCATGAACATGATGTAGTGATTCCCTCTGATCAGTGATCTTGGTGCATACTGCCTGCCACACTGCCAACCTACGTACAGATACTCGCATCCAATACGCGTCAAGGCTGGGCGGAATACGTAGCGTGCACTAGTAAATACAGTGCGTTGATGGTGATGGTGGGTGCAGAAAGGGGAAAGGGGGGAGGACGGCGGATGGGCGGTCCTTGGATGTCATTGGTGATCCCAGTTGAGGGGCTCGCGGTCCTGTACCATTCGGTCGGGTGGGGGAGCGAAGCTGCGAACGCCAATTGCACCATCCAAATCATGGAAGTTGCAGAATCTCGGTCGCATTCCCCCTCAGCGCTACGAAAGAGCCCCCAGGGGGTTTTGCGGGTCTGGACCCCGTGGGCCCGCAAGACCCAGAAATTGGATTGAGATTCGACACCGCACACGCCCAGATCAACGGTCGGCGATGTTGCTGAGGTCCCACTTGGTCGGCCTTCATCCCGACTCTTTTCCCGAGCCCCTGTCATTGCTGCTCAGAACAGCTTGTTGAGCCGAAAAGCTCGGGTCACCTCGGATAAACTCGCAGCTCCTCGGATTATTCCCCGCTTCTCTCTTCCGTCGGGTCCCGTCTGCCCCCACCAGGACCGGTGTTCTTTCCCGTGACCCGTTCCGTCGGTGAGGACATCTCACCGGCGGACTGCTTCCTTCCGCTCAATCGCCTGCGGCTTGGCAACCCGCTGACTAAGGTTTCAAGCTGTTTCGGCCGCCTCCTCGCCTCCAACTCGTTTCTTCCTCAGACAGGAACCACCCATTCTGGGTTTGGTGACAAGAAGCGCGGGCAGCAAGAACTGGGAAAAAAAATTTGCAAAAATTTTCAGCGTCGTCGATTCATTCTAGACCAGTGTCTGACGCAACGAATGACTTGCCGACGTCGCGAAACTCTACAAAATGACCGGACGAAGAACTTCGGCGTGAAACTCGAGCTGACTCGGCCCCAGAAACACATTTCTGCCGGCAATCGTCCGAGTCACGTGGAGAGACCTTGGAAGGACCTACTTGTCAGCCTGCATGATGCATCAGACGAGGCTTCAGATCACTTGAGGAGGGAAGGGAGCTTTGAGATCAGGCTGCAGGGCGCGCCCGGCTTGCGAATGTTTGGTCTGCCCGACTGCTGCCTTGCAGGAAACTAATCTCCCTTTCCCCCCCTCTTCCTCCTTCTCCCCTGATTCAGGTACGCGGAAATATTGGCAAACTCAGACTTTGCGCTCGCATTCCCGCTTCCAAAATAGCATAGCACCGCTTGCTTCCATCGGAACCGGGCTCTTGTCACTGGACCGCATCGGACCGACACCCCAACCCCGACCGCCGTGCTATGTCCGCGTATCAGTACGAGCCGCTGTCGGCCCCGGACTCCATCCGCCTCCTCCTCGAGCCCTTCGCCTCCTCCCACGATGACATACTCAGGGGATCCCTACTGAACACCACTCTCTGGGAATGCGATTACGACTTGATCGACAACTCCACAGCCCTCTCTTACGTATGGGGAAGCGGCGAAAAGCCATGTCAGATACTTCTCGACGGCCAGGCCTTCGCCATCACGCGGTCGCTACATGACGCACTGCGCGACATGCGTGATGGTACGCGGGTTCGGAGAGTATGGGCTGACGCTCTTTGCATCAACCAGCTCGACATTCCCGAGCGCAATGGCCAAGTGGCACTCATGCGTCGCATCTACTCTGGCGCCAACAACACCGTCATCTACCTCGGCGATCTCACCGTTCATGTCTCGGGGGTCTTTACCGCCGCGTCGCCCCGTCCACCCCACAATTCCGCCCCCGCTACTGCCGAGGACGCTTCGGGTGGCGTAACTGCGGTAGCCGTTCGGGATCTTCTCTCTAGACCGTGGTTCAAGCGCGTCTGGGTCTTCCAGGAACTCGTGCTGTCCCGCGACCCGTGGGTTCAGTGCGGTAGAAGTCGCATACGATGGAACGACATCTGCCGCCTTCTCCTCGTCAACGTGGGTAGCCAAACCCCGTTCCCCGGATAGGACAAAAGCGACGTCCAAGTATTGGAAGACATGAACGCTGCCCGCAATCGCAAGAAAGGATATACTCTCGTGGAAGCTTTGGAAGCTCGCCGCGGTCTCGGAGCCACAGACCCGCGGGATTTCGTGTATGCCAACTTAGGCGTTGCGAGTTACGGATGCCTTGAGGTCAACTACGAGAAAACGAGCCAGTGGATATACGCCCAAGCGGCCATATACCTGGTCGAAGAACTGGGCATCGCGAACCTCATCTTATATATAGACAACGTTGCCGCCAGAGAACGCTTGGAAGGTCTCCCATCGTGGGCGCCCGACTGGAGACTCCCATCTTCCGACTCGACGCCATTGCGACGTGGCAAATACACTCAAGTTGACTACCGGGTTAACCACGTCTTTGTCGAGGGGAATGGCTCATTTGTAATGGGCCATATAGGCTACACAGTCGACACTGTGAAGATAACCAGTGGCACTGTGCCCCCTGCTGACGAAACGCATTGCGTTAATCCCGACTACGAAGGAGCCTGGGATGCCTTCACTACCGGCCGCTCCAGCCTCGGCCTTGATTTCACTGTTCAAAGCGTGTTAGGAACCATGTGGGCAAGCTGGGTAGCGTGGTTTCAGGGCCTGGAAGGTCGGACAGCGCCACGGTCGCCTGTCGATGGCGGCTTCGCCGTCTTTTTGGAACAATGGCTATCGACAGTCATGGGCATTGCCAAAGCCCGCAAGTTACGTGATCATACTGAAGAAGATATCATGGGCTGGTTTCATGGTCACTTTAAACGGCCAGGTGCCCAAAGCCTGCTCACCGGTAGGAGACTAGCTATCACCGAGACGGGGAAGTTCTGTGTCGTGCCGTCACGGACGAGACCTGGGGATATCATGGGTTACCTCGCAACTAGCTCGATGGAAGTCATTTTTCGGTCTATTCAGATACGTAGAAGAAGCCGAGTCAGTGATGCTGTTGTGCAAGCATTCCAGGAAAGTGGGCGTGGGAAGCTTTACCTACCCGAAGGCATAATTCGCGAATGGGATGGCGAGTACACCCAGTACTTCGACTGGAGCATACCGGATGATGGCACGGTAAGAGTTGAACATTATCGTGTCGTTGGGGAAGGCTTGCTCCAGAGACAAAGTCTGTCTCCCGCGAGATATGATTATAGTTCTGTCACCGAGGATGGTCCTTGGGGTATGGACGCGATGGGCAGATTGAAGCCTAGCGACTTGCAGGTTTTTGCCTTGCACTGACCCAAATCTCTTTTGTTATGGGAGTGAAGGATGCTTCGTTGCAGCTTGATTGCGTTGACGAATTCTCTTGCGGGCCTTTTATTTCACTACCCTAGGTTGAGGATTTCACATCACCTCTATTTACTCCAGCCCACTACTATCACTACTTTTCAGTAATATTACTATCATTCGTCATCGTCGTTGTCGTCCGTCATCGTCGTTGTCGTCCGTCATCGTCGTTGTCGTCCGTCATCGTCGTTGTCGTCCGTCATCGTCGCTGCTGCTTATCATCGTTGCTGCGTATGGGAGGTGGGATATTCAGCTTTGGGGTATGGAATAATAGCTCCCTTCTCTTATCCGTTTGGACGCATCCCAACGATCTTCTCAACTATCTTCTAAATAAGGACATATAGGCCACCTATGTCATCCATACTCTTTCTCATCCCCGATCACCCTCCCAACGCGGCGCGTTGAGTATCAATGCCATCAGCGACCCGGACAACAGGCCCGTCACGGGCAGCGTGATGAGCCAGCCAAAGTAGATCCACGCCACGAGGCGCGGGTTGATGCACCGCCAGTCCCCGTTCGCCAGCCCGACGCCGACGGTCGCGCCCGCGATGCACTGTGTCGTCGAGACGGGCAGCGCCATCCTCGTCGCCATGAGCACGGTCAGCGCGCTGGCCAGCTCCATAGCGAACCCCCGGGACGGCGAGATGAGCGTCAGCCGGTTGCCCAGGTTGCGCATGACGTGGTATCCGTACGTCAGCAGGCCGAGGACGATGGCGCCGCCGCCGAAGCACAGGATCCAGACGGGCACGCCGACCGAGGTCTCGACGCGGCCCGTCCGCCAGATGTCGTAGGCCGTGGCGAAGGGCCCGATGCTGTTGGCCACGTCGTTGGCGCCGTGGATGAAGCTCGCGGCCGAGGCCGTCAGGATCTGCAGCGCGCTGTACATGTGCTCGGCGCGGTTGTCGTAGTGCGGCGCGCGGGAGTGCATGTCCTCGATGTCCCAGCTCAGCACGGCGCCGCGCTTCTGCAGCGTGACGACGTCCTTTTCGAGGCCACGGAGCAGGACGCGGTTGATGCGCCAGCCGAGGACGGGGAGGCTGTTCCAGGGACCCGGGGGCCGGGGAGGGATGAACTCATAGGAGGAGCGGGCGGACGCGACAGGGGTTTGCGGGGGAGATATCGCCGGTGGTGGGAGGATAGGCTGGTCGTCTTTGAAAAGGTCCGAGGGGGTCTCGGACGTTTGGATCGACTCGAGGAGGGTCTCGGAGGCGCGGACGTAGGCCAGCTCGTCGGCGGTGAGGTGGCCGCGGTAGTAGTCCTTGATGTTGACTCTCTTGACCCCGGGAGGGGGCGGGGGCGGGGGAGGACGGTTCAAGAGCCAGGGGCCCCTCCACATCATGGTCCATTTGAGCTGCCAGTCCTCGTCGACGATCTTGCGCCACAGGTACGGGAGCAGAAAGAAAGCTTGGATCAGGGTTGCGCCGGTGGCGACGGAGAAGATGGCAACGAGGACCTGCGTCGCGGTCAGCTCGACCTGGGTCTGCACCCCCTTCCATGCGAGAAGCACTACGAATACGTCTGTCAGCATCCAACATCGACAATGTCCCGCCAAGAGCAGGAACCCTTACTCGTCAAGGCGGCAAACGTGACAAATGTGTAAAACGGGATTGTGTAGAATGCGTTCCGCACGGCGTTGGTCTTGGTCAGCACGAGCTTCTTAGTGACCAGGAACAGACCCGCGCCGAGGACCCCCGAAAGCCCCGGGGCGACGACCCAGGCGGCGAACACCTGCGACACGCCGTCCCAGCCCCAGGAGACCTTGCCGATGCCGACGGAGGCGGTGGCGGCGCCGACGATGCCGCCGATGATGGAGTGGGTGGTGGAGACGGGCAGGCCGTTGCGGGTGGCGACGCTGAGGAACAAGGAGGAGCCGAAGATGGCGCACATCATGACGAGGAGGAGGACGCTGGGGCGGTCATCGTAGAGGTGCGGGTCGATGATGCGGTTGCGGATGGTGTCGGCCACGCGGGAGCCGACGGCGACGGAGCCGCCCAGCTCGGCGAAGGAGGCGATCACCATGGCCTGCTTCATCGTCAGGGACCGGGAGGAGACGGAGGTCGCGAAGGAGTTTGCGACGTCGTTGGCGCCTGGAAATGTGTGGTCACTGGTGTCAGCCGGTTGTGTCCTCTCTACTGGGGGAGATCGAAGTTGAGGACTATCGAGCCTCCATAATTGGGACCCAATGACCACATACCGATGTTCCAGGCATCGAGGAAGGAGAAGATACATGTTATCGCGAAGATGTAGTCATACTGAGGCAGCGCCGCCATGGCGGTCTCGTCCGGTCCGGTGGCGCCGGGAGCACCACCGCAGTCGCGGTCTAGATTCTTGCGGCGTCCGGGTCTTGCCTTTAGCTGGTTCGGGGCTTCAAGGGAGGAGCCAGTCCGGCGGACTCGGCCCTTGCTAGTTCGCTCTCATCGCTGGCATCCGCGAAGACACAAACACGGGCGATTCGCGAAGACAACGCAGGGCTTCAGTGGTGATGCGATTCGCGTGGTGGATCTGACGGGAGCGGTATGCGACGTTGACTGACCCGACGCAAAGGTAGGTTGCTTCTGCTGTTACCCGGGTGAGGGCAGGGGACGCGGGCGGGGGGATGTTATATGGGGGCTTGGAGGGTTCTTCTGGGATGCAGTCAGCCGAGATGGAAATCAGGCAGGCCTGATTCCCGAGGGAAGGGTAATTCAATCAATCATGAGGCTGCATGGCATGCTATTGGGGGCCGGAATGATGGTGCTGCTTCGGATGCGTGGGTGGGATTACGGAGTCGTCTCTTCCAGGGCTGGCGAGCAACTGCTAAACCTGAGATCGTCTACTAATAGCAGCTTTAGCTCCCAAGAGCCTTGCTTGTCGGGTCCGGGGTGAAGAGGGAGAGAACGGGGCTGATACGACGTCGATGACAGGGCGGATGGGCAACGCCCCGGGGAACCCTCTTCTAGATTGTCTGACCGATGCGATCGATATGAGCAGGGCGGAGCTGGCGGATGCCCAGGGGGCTATGAGCGATGAAGCGGGAAGGCTCGGTAACCCATTGATGAGAATCGCATGATTCCCAGGGCGCAGAAGCAGTAGCTTTGCCTGGACATTCACTCCTGCATCTCTAGCAAAGGGGCGGGCGAAACGTGATGGTGGTCTTGTCTTGTGTTTTCGCCTGGCTTTGGCTTGGCGTACGTTGAAAGAAAGGAGCCAATCGAGAGGCCAGATCCGAGCACGATGTCCGACTCCAACGCCAACGCCCATGTCGCCAAGGATTAGTGTTGTTTCACAGCCCACGCGGCGAGCCGGGATGGGCGGATGGGCGACACGACCTCGACTCTTTTCTTGGGTCTCTCGTCAGAGCTTCTGCTGATGTTCTTCAATGTCTGGATTCAACGGATCGTTGTCATCGCTGAAGATAGGTATTCTGTTATGCCATGCTGTTCGAGTATTGAACTGTTCCACAGTTGAATCAGCACAACATGTCGTCGAGTTTACCAACTACTCCATGTCACAACAAAGACACAATCTTCTTTGTTGAATTGAGCATTGCCAATTACGAAAGATGAGAAAAGCTGCCCAGCGCCGAGCCTGGCTGAGTGGGACTAGGGCCACTGGCTAGGACTGATGCCAACTATCCGCAACACACAGCAGGCCGTCAGCTTGCCGTGGGGGCGGCCCTATGAGTCCGGGCCGCTGGGTATCGTTTCTGGCCAGGTTTATGCCGACTTCGTGGGGGGCCGGGTGCAGCCTGTCGCAGGTAGCACAACAGCTTGCCCAGCTCTGTACGCAGCAACTCATCTCAGCATCTGTCAACTTGGAGCTTGCGGTACGTTCAAGTAACTTCGGGCCGAAGAGCTCCATCGAATGGACAAAAGACGACGCGTCAAAGCATAGAAGTAGAACGTCAATCGTATTGAGAGCACCTAGCAAATCGTCTGCGCTTTCGCTCTTTTATCATCATCATTGCTCCCGCAGCACCGTGCTCTTGCCCATAATCATGACTCCAATGCCCAAATGCTTCGGCCCGAAAGCATCAAACCTTGGCCAAACCCCATCCTCCTTTCGCAACACGGCACGCAACGAGGAACGACGTGCCCAAAAACAGACATAATCCGCCAAACACAAAGGCGTATGTGTACTCTCCTCCACCGGCTTTGATCAGGGAACCGGCGATCGGGGGTCCGGTCAGGTTGGCGAAGCTGATGATCGAGTACACCATTCCCATCCGAGTTCCGGCTTTGCGCAGGTCGGTCGTCAACGAGGCGAGGGCAGCGGGGAATTGGCCTTGGACTGTTGCTCCGAAGATACCCGTACCGCGAAGAAGTTGTTAGTTGGGATGAGATTGACGAAGTTGATACAAGATTGGGGCAAGGTAGATAGAGAGATGTGGCTGACTGAAAGGGAAGGGAAACACATACCATAAAACACTGCCCAGACATACAAAGCGGGAGTGCTTTCAATCGCCATCCAACAGAAGAGGAGGACGGTACAGACACCAGCGGCAGGGGAGACAACGTTGAGTGGTCCCACGAACTTATCGGCTAGGAAACCCGGAACAACGCGTCCAATAACGCCCACACCGTTCATTATCATCAGGATGTCGATGGAGCTTCCGGTCGAGAAGCCAAGCTTGTCGCGGCTGAAGGGGCCGATGCTGGTGAATTGTCAGTATCCATGGCTCTTGTCGAGTCTAAGCCACAAAGGAAGGAACCTGCTTACTAGTAAAAGGCAAAGTAGACACCCCAGAAGTTCTAGAACAAGTCAGCACAGCACAAGGGAGGCTGTAACCCAGACTCTGAACTTACAAAGAACATGCCGATCGTGAACAGCAGGTATGGCTCCTCCTTGAAAGCCGAGAGCTCGACCCACGATCCACTACGTCGCGGCCGGAGCCTGGCTCTCATGAAGAGGTTGGCAACCAGCAGGGTAAAGAGCTGGACCAGGGCCATGACCCTCATGGTCCATCCGAAGCCGACACGGGGCAGCAGCTGGCGCGCCAGGATAGGGTACACTATGCCACCCGTGGCGGAGCCGCTGATGGCGATGCCAATCGCGAGGTTGCGTCGTCGCTTGAAGTAGGTAGACAGGACGGCCATGACCGGGCAGAAGAGCCCGCCCATGCCGAGGCCGATGCAGAGGCCCTGAGCGAGGAAGAGCTGCCAGTACTCAGTCGCAAAGGAGGCGGCGAGGCTGCCGGCCACCACGAGAGCAGAGCCCACGCCGAAAACGGTGCGGAAGTATCCCGCGTCTGTGAGGCGACCGGTGGCGACGCCGACGACGAAGAGGAAGAAGACTTGCATCGAGCCGATCCAGCTGATGTTGGACGCCGGGCGGGAGAGGAACTCGCGATAGAAACCTTGAAAAACACCGAAGGAGTTGATGGTACCCCAAGTGTTCATGACGACGAGATGAGCCATGAGGGCTTGCGACCAGGCCTGCCAGCCGCCATCGGGAGGCGGTGCGTCGATTTCGTCCGAGGGCTTGCTCATCTCGTTGGCGATCCCCGGGGGGGACGACGCTGCGTTCTTCTCAAGATCTTCATTCGACGAGGTGAATATGATCGAAGTTGACGGTGAGGGCTGCGTGCTGGATGCGTCTTCCGACGCCTTTTTGTCACTCATGGTGATGGCAGGATGGGGTTGTTTTGCAAACTCCATGTTGACGATGAAGAGTCAATCACGGTTGCTAGGTGGTGAATAATTTGAGAGGGAAGGAAAAAGAAAGTTGGGTGTTTACAAAGTGGGAAGGTAGGGTATTCGTGTATTCGGGTTATGTATTCATACAGCTTCTTTATTCTCATTCACCCGGAGGGTTGGGTTGGGTATACTCAGCAGCGGGACCTCGCCCAACCTTTTCTTTCTTCCTTCCCAAATCTGCCATCTTCAGAAGTCGACGGGGCACCGTGTCTTTTGCCGCAGCAAGCCGAAGCTAGAACCTCCAGGACTTTCCGTGATCTTTCCGAGAGTGCTTAGTAGATGTAGAAGTGTCGTCGAGGGCCCATGACGTGACTCAGGAGGCTCAACAGTTTCCCGGATGGAGACCCCTGAATCGAGGTTTCCCGGCAGTTTTCCGGCAGCCGGCGAACTTTCCCGCGGGGAAGATAGGCCGCTCGCCTGTTGTCAGCGATCTAGAATGACCGTGCCTCCCCTGATCCCGATAAAAAACTTCTCTCTTTCGGAAGTGACCGGGGGAGATGATAGACCATCGTTTCTTTATAGGGGCAAGGCTTCGCGGCTTACATCGGCATGGCTCATGAAGCCCCATATTGGGCACTCACTCTGGAACAGTGAAACGGCAACCATCTATCAAGTTCTCCGGCTGATACTTGGGATGACGATGAATGGTGTTCTGGGACAAGTCAAATATATCAGCTATCATCTCGGCAAGTGTTCAGGAGAACGGCAGGAGGAAAATAGAAATATTACTTTTCTGGCTACCACGCAAAAGACTCCTCTATAAGATCTACCGGGAAACCGTCCCTAACACAGTTGACAACGTGCTTTGTTGCCTCGTCTGCCATTCTCCCTGGACCGCATACCATGACGGTCGTTCGACTGTTCTTATCCAGACAAGACTTGATGACAACCCCAATGTTCATCCTACCCAAATGAATCCCTGTTGTCGTCGCGTACCCCTCGTATCCCCTGTCATCCTTCGGAGCCGTCTCCGAGCCGATGCCCTCGGTGCACCAGAACGCGCACTCGAAGCCAGGGGCGTCGTCCAGGAACCTCCACCGTACATGGTCGATAACAGAGCTGTCTCTCGAGGACCAGGCCAGGATGAATCGTCTCGTCTTGCAGAGAACCCCGCGGCTTCTCGCCACGCTCTCGCCGTCCGTCCTCGCCATGTTGGCGTACTGCTGGATAAGCCCCAGCACGCCGGTGATGCCGATGCCGCCAACGATACAAAGCACCGTCTCTGCCTCGCACAGGGGCTGGAGCCGCGCTCGGTGCCCTGCATACGGCCCCTCGGTGTAGACAGGCAGTTCCACGCTAGGGCTCGGCGACCAGACGAGCCGCCGCCGGAGCCGCTCGGTGGCTCCGCCATGGGCCTGAATCAGGAAGATTATCGAAGCGCGCTCTTCATACTCGGCGGCCGTGCTGCGAACAACCGTCACCGCCGGGTACTCTTTGTTGGCGTCCTTCGAGCCGGGGCGCGCGTCTTCGTCGAAGACACTTGTCGCCGTGCGTTTCCCGCCCTTCCAGCCAGCGATGCTGAACGGGTGGTTCTCCCAGAACTTGCCCATGCCGGGTATGTAGAGGAACGTGTGCTGGCCGGGGCCGAATTCCCACGAAACGTCCGGATACACTGTTAACTGCATGACCTTTGAGTTGGGTATCGCCTCGACGACTGCCTTCGAGCCTCCGAGCCGGTTGTAGAAAGCGACGCGGGCCACTCTCGACACGCGCTCGAAGCCCCAGTAGGCGAAGCAGATGTAAAGCCAGGTCTGGTATCCGAATGCGTAACCGAAGTGAGGGACCAGATGGTACCAACAAGCAACCAGAGCCAAAACAGCCAGGATCACGTGGAGCGCCAGGAAGGTTTCGTAGAAGCTGATTCGGATCGGCAGAACGGAGAAGCCCGTGGCCAGGCAAAAACACATCGTAGCGATGATCCCCCACCACTGTTCAAAATTAGCATCTCCCAGAGAGCATGTTCGGGGCGGTAACGTACGTAGAAAGGCTCCATCGCCTTTGCGGCATAAGCTGCGGCCCCGCTGTATCCAGGCTGCCAGTAGGCCAAGGTGTAGACGATGGAGTGGACGAGGGCTTGCAGGGTGGCGACCCGCGCGGCCCAGCGGTGCAAGGTTATGAACGTTGTTTGGCTCCATCCGGTCCACGCAATCAAGAGGTTGTTGCGGCCGGCGAACAAGATGGCGATGCTGGCGTTAACCAGGCTGAGCGTGCCCGTTCGGTTGCCGATGTACTCGCACAGCTCGAACCCTTTGGACTTGAAGTTGACATTCGGCTGGAAGCTGCCATAACCAACGGCGGAAAAGATCACGTTTAGTATGACGTATACGACGATAAAAACGCTCAGTGTCCTCCGTGGCATGTATCCCGTCTGTCCAGGCAGGGGCTCTAAGCGACGAGACCCAATGAGGCTGGGAAGGAAGACGTGTTGTCGAAGCTTCGGCCAGAACGAACGTTCTTGCAATTTCTTCTGTATAGAAGGAAACGTGACGGCTAGCTGAGCCAGAAGCCCGCCAATGGCAATTGTTCCAATAACGAGAATGTAGAGGGCGACCCTGAAATGGACTAATTAGTATTTGCGAACGGAACAAGACACACTGCATGCGAAAGGGAGGTAGACTAACGAGTATTTCGTGTGCAAGTACTCAGATCTCGCAAACTCGCCGGCGGTGCCATAGTTGGAGAAGTAAATGTCCTTGTTCACCAAGCTGGTGACATTGAGCCACATGGCATTGGCGGCAAGCTCGATGACTGGAGCTACAATGGGTAGGCTATCTCGAAGTGACGGAGTCGATGCGCCATTGACGGCTTGCCTCTTGAAGCATTCGGTCTGCTTGTCGGCTGGGTACCCGTGTGCATTGCACTTCTGCTGGATGCAGTATGCCATCGTTTGGAGCCAAGGGGTATTGGAGGCGTAGCACTCGGGGCTCGTGGTGCCCATCGACGTGCCCATTTCCGGCATTCCCGCCATTCCCCCCATGCTCGGCATCGTGTTGGCGCCCGTCTCGTTGCTGAAAGCAGTGCACGTCAAAAAGAGGGAGGACAGTGAGTCGTGACATGCCTGGCAGCACAAATCTTCGTACAACGAGATGCCGAAGCCGATGATGCCACTTCCGGTCTGGCCGCAGGCGCCCTGCACCAGGAGGAGAACGACGATGCCCACCAGAGACCTCATGATGATCGACCTAGATCATGACATGCCCTAGCGACTGGCGTACGAAAGACCGTGGAAGAAACAGGCAAGTGTGCTGGAGACGGTCGTGAGCGTCCGCAGACTTTTGCGAAAGGCGACACGACTCGACTCGACACCAGTAAGCGCACACACAAACGCTGTGTTTGGGTGAGGGGCTTAGAGTTAGTCTCATGAACCTTCTTCTACAGCAAAGCACGGATAAAACACGCGATAGTTAGCATCTCAACTCAATCATGTCGCACAGCTCAATTAGCCGAGTTGCCAGCGCCCGTCGTTGAGGACAGAGTATATACCTGGAGAAGAAGGGACGGTCGTCCCTCGCATCGTATCGTAAACTTTGTCTGGACTCGGCGAGGGCACTCAGGAACAAGGTTTTTGTCGTAAGGAGAAAGTGACCCGCGTCTGGTCTTTGTCCAGCGTTCCGCCTGATTCTCTGAAACCATTTCATTGAAGCTTTTTCTAACCGCTTAACCGCTTTTGTGGTCACCATCAAAAAACAACAGACGCTAGCAGTACTTCATATTACAGCTGGCTTCTCAAACAATTCTCGGATGCGTACCCAATAATTTGCACTTTCATCTGAGCTGGAGCATCCCGGACTGCTGCACTTCTGCCTGACGTCCGGATTTCCGTTACTACCGGCAGGTCTGAGGGTGAGGGTGTTTCCTTGTCAAAAAAGAAAGGTTGCCTTCGGAATAATCAATACTTATCTGGTCCTCTAGAACTAAGATCGACAAGAAAAAATAAGCTAAAGTGATAATGCGGTTGATGAAACGTACATGGCCTGGAAGTGATTACTTAAGACAATACACCGATTCGCGGCCCATAGCCCAAGATATTTGGGCTATCCTCGTAACTTGATCTTTCTGGTCTCCGTCGCTGTCGCTGTTGTCTCTGTCATCTGCTAGGCACACATCTACTGACATATATGCTGTAATGGGGAATACTTCAGGAAGGCACCGGACAGGGAACCGGGGGCCACGGCATAGGGCGCGTCGAATGCATTTTATGGGATGTTTATACGCGGCAGGGTAGCCTGCTCTCCGCAAAGTAGGGACTTGCCCGCAGCTGAGTCTCGGTGTCCGTAAATCTCATCGGCCCATGAGCATCAGGTGGCCACTTCTGAAAGGTGCTGTTTCTTTTATGCCAGGCACTTGCCACCACCATTTGTGGTAGAATGCATCATCAGTTTACTTTCTTCCATTTCATCCATCGCTTAAGTAGCAATATCTCCTGTCACTACTGTCATCTCTGTCAGCTGGTTTGGCATTGTCGATTATATGACGACCAATAATGGTGTCCTGCGTTTCCATCATCGGTGCTGGGCCAGCTGGCTTTGCCCTGTCTGCTGATCTCCAGAATGCCGGTACAGACACTCTCTTGTACTCGCACCACACTCACTTGCGACATGCCAAGAATGTTCTCCAAAAAGGCCGCCTCCAGTTGACCGGAACCATGCAGGGCTTCGCCCATCTCCGCTTGACCACGGACATGAGCGAAGTGGTGGCCTTCTCCAACATCCTCATCCTCACCGTCCCTTCAACCGGCCAGCAGACGATCTTGGACGAGTTGAAGCAGTACGACCTTCGCCATCACACGATAATTGCGATTCCAGGCAACCTCATCTCCCTCCTCATCGACGCTGAGCTCGAGGTCGGAAATGTCCTGGAGACCAACTTGTCGCCATATTCATGTCGGATGGACGATGGGAACCTCGTGGTCTTCGGGAGGAAGAAAGTCGTATTCATCACGGCCTTGCGGAATGACGTTGTGCCCGGGTTTTACGACATGATTCAAAGCATTTTTCCAATGAGACTCAAATGGTGCAGCAGCGTCATCGAAGTCAGCCTGTCCAACGTCAACGGGGTTTTCCACCCGGCGATGATGCTGATGAACGCTGGGTGGATCGAAAGCACCTCTGGTGACTTTCTCCTCTATCACGACGGCCTCACCCGGTCTGTCGCCAACGCCATGCTTGCCATCGACCGCGTGCGGATGGAAATCGGGGCAAAATTCGGCCTCCGCCTCGGAAGCGCCGTCGACATCTCCAACGAGTGCTACAATCAGAGCTTCTTGGACCTGGTGGATCTGGCTCAGAACTCTCCCCCACACAACAAGCTGAAGGCTCCGTCAGAAATCGAGAACAGGAACATTTCGGAGGACGTCCCGGATCTCCTGGTGTCTTGGCACGGTTTAGCAGAGAAACTGGGTATAGATGCGTCGCCCATTGCCGCGATCATTGTCCTCGCCGAGATGGCAACCGGGATGGACTTCCGGAAGACTGGCAGGAACATGAGAAGGCTTCATCTGGAGGAGCTTGGAAGGGGAGAACTCATTTCCATGTTCAGCCCCTTTGTAACTACACAGAGCGAAGCCCGGTTGTGAGAAGTTCTTGGTAACTCAGCGCGCACAGCATTGCGAGAACTTGTCACATTGAAACATGTCATATAAATGCATTGATTTAACTATGGGAAACTATTTCAAACCAAAATCGAGGCTTGGATGCCACAAAAAGATCTTATTAAAGTGAGTCAGAATAGGATCTGTTCAAAAATCCTCTACTCGAATGCATCTTTCAATATGTCGTTGTCGTTCTGTCTATGATGCAGGCATGTAGATGAGTGAGTGTTTCTACAGACTCACTCTATTGCATGGAAGGCTACGAATCTTAGCTCCGTGCATCCCCAAGACCCAGGGGATTGGAGCGCAGACCAAAGCAAGGAAACCCAACAAGCTGTTCCCCCAACCCCACCCAAGATGGTTGTACAACTCGAGACCACTCAGAGGAAGAAACGCCCCAGCGAGGCCTCTAAGCACTGCATTCGCCCCAACGGCACTCGCGGCAAACCCCTCGAAGGCATCAATGAGATACGTCTGGACTCCTGTGAAGATCAAGATCGATCCGAATCCAGTCACGGCCGTGCCAATCTGGGGCACAATCCAATGCACACCACGCTCTACGGACCACCCATAGAGGAACATGCCGATGGGAAATGTCAAGGCCCCAGGAACGGTGATAACGAGGGCAAGGCGGTCCTCGGGCGTGTTGGTCTGTCCGTCGGCGATGCTTCCCCTGACGATTCTGTCGCTCAGCGTTCCGATGTAGTAAGCTCCCATTAAAGTGCCTATACCTCCTGGGAGGAATACAAGACCGTCGGTGAAGGTCGAGAAGTAATAGACTTGTGTGAAGACGAATGAGTATGTTGCAAAGAGAAGATAGAGCGTCCCATAGAGGATGGCGACGTAGGTGCATAGTACTGTTACCAGTGGACAGCAGAAGAGCAACTTCATTGGCCGAACTATGCTTCTTCGGAACAGCTCGCGAGGCGTGTAGTCTGGCGCGAGACTCGATCGATGGTTTGGGTTGCCCGTCTCTTTCCGTAGCTTGGCTGCCTTCCACTCTAGTAACACTGGGGCGTATGTTTCTCTCAGAACAAGGAACGTGAATATGGTGACAGCCGCAATCTGTGCCATTAGTTAGTGATATCAAACAACTTCAAGCAAAGGAGTCACTAGGGAACTTACAACTATTGAGACAGCCCAAAACACCCATCGCCACCCGTCCGCCTCGGTCACAGCGCCGCCTACGATAGGTCCAATCGTTGGGCCTAGAATGGTGCCGACTGACCAAATAGACACAGCCTTGCCTCTCTTCTCCCGAGGCATGAGGTCTGCAATGGTCCCCGAACCTATCGTGATCGTGGCAACGCCAGTAAACCCCGAAAGAAAACGGAAGAACAGCAGCATTCCTTCGTTGCGCGAGAACCCAGACAGGATCGTGGCAGCCAGAAACAAGACGTTCGTAACGTTGTAGACGATCATGCGCCCGTAGAGCTCGCTGAGAGGAGCAAGCAGCAGCGGCCCGCACGCAAATCCCAGGACAAATATCGATACCACGAAGGTTTCGAACGTTTCCGAGCCGGTGTGGAACTCCTTCATCACCAGAGGAACTGCCGGCGCGAGCATTGCAGATACAACAGGACTTACTCGTGTCAACTCATTGTCGCCAGAATTTCTTGGGGACTTGACTTACACCAAGAAACTTATCACAGAAATTGTGAGAACATGAGTCCATTTTGCTAGCGGAGACCAGTTCATGGGATTTTCCGGGTCGCAGTCTTCCGGCTCGTTCCAATGCACGATGATCTCAGCACCGGGGTCGAATCCATCCGGTGCAATGTAATTCTCAGTCTTCGAGGAGGCGCTTACTCCAGAAACAATGGTCGTCGAGGATTCGTGCTTTTCCGGAAGGCGCATGTCGTGGCCTTCATTCATGGCATCAGTGATTGCGTCTCTTAACGATAAGAATGAGTTAGACGCCTTCGAAGTGTCGTGTAGTGAGTGTTCACCTCGCGCAAACTGATCCATGCAGTTAGGTTGGTCATTTCTCTTGCTGCCTACCTACTCATTGAACAGATGGAATTGCGACTTTCGGATTCCGACATCGTCCCAAGAAACGAAGTCTTCCGACGTTTGTTTCGTGTGAAGCCTCGTGTGGTATTCGTCGACCCTTGCCCAGCCCCCCTGAACATCAACAGTTCTGTGGCCAGGCAACCAGGGTGTCTGATCGGCTGGGAACTATTATACCCCCAACGCGCTCTCATTTGGCTGGTGCGACTCACGGGTGTGTCAAAAATGGAAGCTCAGGGCGAGGATACTTCAGGCGAGGCAAGTGTGAGAAACAAACCCATGGTTGACATGCTTGTTATGAAACACCCGAAAGCTTATCTGAACTTCCGTGCCGACGGAGCAAATCCATCCGTCAAGCTTTCCATGCAAGTTGCCGATTGAGATCTTCGATACCGATAAATATTTACTATCCCGTTTGTTTAGGTAGTGGTTGGCGAAGCCGTATTTTGCCATGGTGTTTCTGATGGGTTCGAACTACGAAATGCAATAGGACCCGGTTCCTGATGACCTTTGCCCAAAGTTTGAATGACTAGTACGAACACGACAGAAACAAAACATATCGTATGTTCTAGTTACATGACATTTAGCCCTTGATTGCCACGGTAACTAAAAGCTCCATGTCCATACAAATGCCGTCGTCGGTGGTAACCTTGTCCCATTCTAGCTTCATCTCCTCTCGTGCTCGTGGTCGCAAATCTAGAGGCATTCCGCCATACGTTTTCCCGGATGAACTAGCGTCCAGCCAGTCAATCATTGCGTAACCATCCTTCGCCACTTTAACAATCTTGTTTATGACAAATTCCCTCTCTCCAAACCCAGCTCGCTCGAGAAGCTGCTCCAACTCCGTTTGTTTGATGAATTTCGGTCCGTCAGAGTCTGGAAAACTCCTGTAAGGCTCTCTAGCTAGCACCTCCGCCTTAATCCTTTCGTGGATTGCCGCGAAGTCTCCGGATCCTCCGGACATCCCGAGCCGGCCCCCCGGCTTCAGGACCCTGGCAAACTCCGCGACTGCGGCGGGCTGGTCCCGCACCCAGTGGAAGGTGGAGTTGACGAAGACGACGTCGAAGCTTGCCTCCGAGAACCGAGATAGATCCTCCGCTCTTCCTTCGAAGAAAGATAGGTTGGGTTTCTCAATCTTTCGCGCGAGGGCAATGCGCTCTTTGCTAGGGTCCAAACCGATGACCCTCCCGTCCGTGCCGACGATGCTTGCAATGTGAGCTGTGAGGTTGCCGGGCCCGCAACCGACGTCGAGGACCCGCATTCCCGGGGCCACCCTGAGCTTCTTCAAGAGGAACAGTCCCGCATCGTACTGTGTGTTGTTGACCAGCGTGTAGTTTCTTGCCAGTTCGTCGGTATCCATCTTCGCCACTGCGTACCGGGTAGATTGATGCTGAACTCCTCGGCACGTCTTGCTGTATGGATGGTTACACCTACTTCAAAGAGCATTCAATGGCAGGCTTATATACATGTACTGGGCCATAGCGCTGGGTACTCGCAAGGTGGACGACTTTCAGATGCCACGTACCGTATGTCACAGGCAACCGACGACGCTGGTCAAGGATCCCCCCACAAACGAATGGGGCGGCCCGAGGTCTGGGCAGAGTTTGCGGGGTGAATCAGTAACATGGCATCCCGGTCGATACCCCAAGCAACATAAATGTAAACAGTCCCCTCCATCAGTAGGTATCCTGCAGACCGTATAGCCCGTTTTATGCGGTTAAACAGTTTCAAGTAGTATTCGCGGTGTATGAACTGACGCGAGCTTCAATGTTATGTCACATATGATCCAAGCATGGTGACTTTGGGTGTAAGTGACCTCAAGGTAAAGAGATCAGGAAGAGAATCAAGTAGCAGTCCCCAGGACATAGAATTTGAGCAGAATTACATGTTAAATGTAAGAGTTATCTCCCGTGATCTTAGGATTGGGACGGCCTCCATATACCCAAATGCCGTAAGCTTTCATGTTCCGGCTGTCGGGACTGTCTGCCACGGTTTCATGAAAGTGTCTCTGAAAAGACATCTCTGGCGTCCGAACCAAATAGTTCTCAGTATCTTGACTTCTCTGTATCGAACGTAGAGGCAGAGCATCTGTTGAAGTAATTGCACTGCGACGCCACCGTGAGAAGAAGTGCCTTCTCATGTGATCTAAAAAAGGTCTCGTGGTTCCAAAGACAAGAAAGACGAGAAGAGATGCTGTGACTCCAGGCATGAACAGAAGCAAATCCTGCTTCGCCCGTTTGGCTGAGACGTCCGGGACGGCCCTCTGGTAATCGACAGCGATGTTCTTCCTTGCGCTGAGCGAGAACAGCATGATCGTGACTTCGAAGACACTAGTCATGCAAGGGTCAGCAATGTCCTTTCAACGTTGCTTTTTTCTCATCTTACCTCATTATCACGAAAGCAATCATGAAACGTGTCATCAGCCACCGATCGTAGATGCCTCTCGGTCGAGACAGCTGGCCGTCTGACTCTTTCGTGGATGATGGTAGTCCATAACCGACGTTGAGTTTCTGAAGCTTGTGTCGGGACAAGATATATCGTATTAGAATCGAAAGCGTCGCAATGCTACCGAACCCGATACTCCACAGCACTGCAATTAGGTTGTCAGAAACACACTCAAAGCTTCTCCGAAGACCGTGCCACTTACGCGGCTGCCCAGCAAGGAGCAGGAAGCCTCCAAAATCCTGCCGAATTCCCGAAGACTGAAGGGACGTCACTGTGACAAGGGGAAAGAAAATGGAGAACAGTTTGCCGCTTCGATTGATGATATTGAGAGGTTGCCTGAGAGTCGGCTTTTCGTTGAGACCGTAAACCGACTGCGCTAGTGCGAACGCCCTACTTGGATCAGACTGGATCATCTCAAAGGTGTTGGGGTTTGCTATCTTACCAAAACATCACAAACATGGCAAGAACATTGTAGCAGTAGAACTCTGGCAGTTTTCGGTAAGCATGGTTAAGAACTCACATGGAAAAATGACTTACGAATGTAGTATAAGACTAGGTCAGCCCCGATGGCAGCGTTGGATATGACTGCCTCCGGGTTTCCAACGTTGACCTTTGCATGCTCGAAACGCCCTATCATGATATCCTGCCAGTACAGAATGAGGCGGAATTGTTGGATGATGGAACAACTTGTGCTCAGAGCTGTGAAATAACCCAAGCAGTTGACGTCTATGAATGGATCAGCCCATCACTTCAGTTGCGTCTCAGCCTGATTACTCACAACTAATTCGTTCCCCGTGTTGCCATGCCAGCCATATCACCAAACAGCTTCCGAACAGACATATAACAGAGTAAATAAGCACTCCAACGACTGTGCTGGTCGCGTCTTCTGGGATCTGAGCCATGAGGAGAGTGTCAGAAGGCGTTGGGCCCCATGCTCCAAGGGTTGAAAACTGGTTATGGGGTACAAGGCACTGCTGAAAACCTGGGGTGTACCCGGTTCACGTATTTATCTTCTATTCAGCTTGCTACATCCTTCATTCTCAAGGACCCGAATGAAGAAGGCGTTGAACACAATACCACCCTCCATCTGTTTGCGGTAGCTCCATAACACACCATCAGCTTGTGCCTGCCGTGCCTTCCTTCGGCATTGTGTCAAACGAACCAATAAGCAGAATCACATTTGACACGAACGGCCCGCCATGCATTCTGTTCCGCTTCGGAATAATTATCGGATGATAAGCCAGCCTCAGATCGGCCCAAGAGACCGAATGGGGATAGATGCATCGAGGAAATCTGCAGGGGTTGCACCGTGAAACCCCCGCTTTTGGCATCGCGAGCCCTTCGGATACCTATAATGCAGCAATTATCATCGCAGATATGATGTCTAGGATGTCGGTGGCTGGGTTTCGATGAGAAACAAAACATTTTGGCTGCGTTCCTGAAGGTACATTAGTGGAAGCGTTACGCTTTCCCAATGTCGAGTAAACTGCAAGCTGAATCCTACTATCTTCGCTGACGATTCCAGTTGCCAACATGGGCCGCCTCCGTTCATTGATTCTGAGGTCTCAGTGTTATGGTGTCGTGAGATGGTATTCGCATCAGACGAACGCTTGCAATACCCATCTCAAAAGTGACGAAATAAGGAAGCAGGTTGGGATGCTGTTCCCCGATCAGGATTTGAACACCCTCAGGAATTGGTACCACACGACTTCCATATTCCTGCAGGGGTGTCTCCTTGAATCACGTCTATGACATCCAGACACTCACGGGAATCAACATGATGCAGCAATGTTCAGGTAAGCAGAAACACCATTTCTGCGTCTATGCAAGCAAGCACAGAAGGGGAATCAAGTCCTTCCTGGCCTGAAAGACAGGTGCTGACGTGACAGGGAGGCCCAGAAGAATCCACCGAAGACTTCCAAAAAAGGCAGGAGATGAGGATCGTTCGGAGAATTCCAGTCAAGGAAGGAGATGCGGGCCGCAGGATCGTATGGATAATCATCTCTCAATTTAGGCAGTCGAACAGCAGCTCATGGATTTTGCCCTATGTGTTTCGTTTTTTTTTTCCACACAAATCACTATCTTCTTACGGCAGCCACGAAATGCTGACATATTACAGCCCCAGATCAGCTCCCCCTCTGTCAAAAGACGACAAAAGATTCTACTGCTAAACGACGAGCATGGTCATTAGCCTACCACATGTACCGGAATGTGACTGCTCTGTCACCCTTGTCAGACAGCTCCTCGGCCGTGAAATGGCTGTCTTCCCCAGCAGCCATTCTGCTGTCACGTTTCTTGTTGATTCCGATGTAAGATAGGATCAGTATCACAGCTGCAATGATACCGACTGAAATGAATCCGAGTTCCAGTGCATGGCCAAGAATGTACCTGGGAGCATCCTTCTGTCGATAGAAGTTTGACGCCATAGCCTATTAGAAGTCAGCAAGTCTCGACTTTTGATCGTATTTATCGCTGCGAGATGCTTACTCCACCCAGGTTGCCAACACCGATTTGAAGAGCCATTCCCGCACTTCGCTTGTAGCTCCCGGAGAGGTTATTGGAGAGCCAACTGATGATACCTGGGAAAGCAGGGTAGATGGCACAGGCCGCGACAAAGACGCCACCATAAACGACCCGAGGGTTCGAACTTGATATGCACCTGTCGTTTTGTTACAATTAGTATGTATTTTCATCGAAGGAGTTTGGTGAAGGAGCGGCATACATGGCAAAACCAACAATCATCATGCACAAGAATCCTACGATGAAGGGGCTCCTCTTCCCCAGTCTGTCCGAGAGGTACGCCACAATGACTGCCAATACAGCCGCAGTGATGTAAATCGGTACTGTCATCAGCTGGGCAGTGCTGGAAGTATAGTTCAGGTTTCGAATGATCGTGGGCAAGAACAGACTGATGCCGTACAGCGGGCACACAATCTAGGACCCGACGTCAGTTTTCATCAATCAAGGAGTCCTCGGGGGGGGGCCTCGGTGGAAACTTACTCCCCAGTAGACAAAGATGTTGATCCAAATCTGCCAGTCTGTGAAAGCGCCCCAGACGTACTTCCATTTGAATTCCTCGGCCTCCGCAACTTGGACACGGTTCTCTGTTTTCCCCTGAACCTGGCCTTGGTACTTGAGCCGATAGACGACAAAGGCTCGCTCTTCTTCAGTCAGAAACTTGGCCGTTTCCGGAAAGTCGTGCAGGGCGAAGAAGGCCCAAATAGCGACGAGAACGGTTGCGATACCCTCGAGGATGAAGATCCAGCGCCAGCCTTCGAGTCCGCCCGTGCCGTCCATCTTGGAGATTGCAAAGGCTAAGAGGCCGCTGAAAGCACCGGCGATGGATGCTGCCGAGAAGAACATGGCTTGTCGAAGTTGGATCTCATGGCGGCAGTACCACATTGTTAGGTAATACTACATGTAGGTCGGCTCCTGTCAGTAATCTTCTTTTCAGAACTCGAGTTCGAGAGGAATGAACGTACGGCCACTCCGGGGAAGAGTCCAGCCTCGGTGACTCCCAGGAAAATACGGGCAATCAAGAGCCCTTCGTAGTTCTTGACAATTCCCATGAGAGTCATAACCGTACCCCAAGCAACCATGATGGTGGGAAGCCAAATGCTCGGACGCAGCTTCTTGAGCAACAGATTGCTCGGAACCTCAAAGGCCGCATAGGTGAAGAAGAAGACGGTTAGACACCAGTTGTACTCGTCAGATGTCATTCCCAGATCCTCTTGTAGTCCTTCAATTTTGGCATTGCCAATATTTCCGCCTTTGTTTCGTGTCAGTGAGCGATCAACGAGCGCCAATTTCAGAACAGTGCAACTCACGATCGAGAAATGAGAGGAGATATAGCAGCGCCAGCATTGGGATGAGGCGAACATCCATCTATGGGCACATTAATCAGCATTTTTGGGCCGAAACTCCGAGGAAATGCCTGATGGCTTGTTGAAAGAATACCTTTCTCAGTATCTTCTTTTCATCCAGGTGTGCAAAAGATGCAAGTGTTGTCCCTTGGGCTGTAGCTATGGCGTCAATGCGCCCAATCTCATCTTTCTTCGTCGCATGTTCATGATGGCCGCTTTCCAGCTCTGAGGCATCGAGCTTCAAGTTGTTCTGATGCGGGGTAAAAGCTGACATCGTGGAAAAGGTACCGAGGGGACTTTCTCAGCGAGGAATGGCAGCAAGTCGCGGCGAAGCGAAGAGATCAAGCAGATCAGCAGTTGTTGCAACCCAGAAGCTAGATATGCCAAGAAACCACCGCAATTTGAGCAATCGAAGTCGAGATTAGAGTTGCAAGTTCGAGCTCTGAGCTGCGTGGTGTCTGATATAAACCTCCGGCTCGATGCACGCCGGTTCGGCTCAACCCACGGGGCGCCCAACTGGGTTTGACAAACGGTAACGTCGTCAGCGGCTGGGGCGAGCCCCATTACATGCTTGTCCGGCATATTGACACGGCCAATGGAGATGCCGGCTTCTCGAGAGTAGCCAACGAGCTCCAACACCGAGGCAAGAGAATTACCCCGCGTCGACCCTTTTTCCAAGTAAGCTTGAGGAACGGGCAGCGGGGAGATGCACGCGCCATAACGCGAGACCCACGTGCTGGAAGTATTTAAGAATTGGGGATTGGCTGGTTTCCTCTTTAGACGTGTTGAGAGATCGGCGGAGCGGAGAGCTGAGCGTCGGATGTGGTCGTGATGTCACTTGGAGAATGCGGGGGAGGGGCCGGTGTTCGGACCGCGCCCCAGAATCGCCCTTGGAGGCACGGAACTCAGTGCCGTCTTTTTCTTGAGAGGCAGTTGGTTTGTCAAGTCGGGCATAGATCTGTGATCCGATCAGGCACGGGCACGACTTGCTTCGGTCATCGACGTCCAACCTTCATTTCATCAGCACCCGTTCCCGTTCGCATCACAAAGACTTAATACTTCTCTAGGTCAACCAAGTTGCAAGTTTAATCGTCAGATCTGCCGCTTCACTGAATTCCATAAGCCCTCCGAAGTTGTTCTCATCCCTACAAGAACGCTAACATCATCCCCTAGAGATCAGTCATATCGGCAGTAACGTTATCTGCATCCTCATAAACACCTCGATCCAATCATCACATATTCTTCCAGACTTCTCCATCTCATCCTTGGTCTCCCATATCGTCTTAACAATCTCCCACTGCCTTTGGTAGTTGGCGAGTCGATAGCGGGACGCCCGCTCCCACCAAATCTCCCAAGTATCGCGAACTCGCGCATCGCACGAGGCCACAAAAGCCGGCCACATGATCGGGGCCGTCTTCTGGCCGTTGCCGGACGACGACCTCTCCTTGATGTCTTCCACGGCGTGCATATGTTCTGCTATCCTCGCGATGATCTGATCGTGGCCCTCGCTGTGGCACTTCTGGATCCGGCGGTGGTAGTACACGACCGCGGCAAGGTGCCACGCGTTGGAATGGTGCATGAAGATCTCTCTCGCGTCCCCTCCGTCGGGTATTTCCCGGTCGCCGCCCTCGGCTTCGAAAGACCAGCCGCAGAGTCGATCGCCCAGGTTTTCGCAGGCTTCCAGGAGCCCGTCGGGGATGCGCTCGCCGGACTGCTCGTACCATGAGAGATGCTCCGCTAATCGGCATGTTTCTCGGATGTAAGCGGCAACGTCGGGCGTGATTCCGAACATATATCCAAAGCAGCAGTCTGTTTGTGGTCGAAGTGGAATGAAGTCGTCGAGGTCGTCCCTCTTGTCCGAGAGCCAAGGCCCTTGCAACGTCGAGAAGGAAACTGTACGGGCCAGGAGGCATAGAAAATCGCTAATCTCGTTGAGTTGACGGGTTGGTCTACTGATGACCTTCCATCCTCGGCGCTGCTTTCTCAGTTGCGCTGTGCCTCGTAGATGTATCGCGAAGTCGGCCTCACACCCAGACATGAACTGTGTCGAAGCCTCTCATCAGCTCTGCGCTCAGCGGTAAGGGGCAATCGGAATTGGGACTTACATCTACGGTTACAAGCGACAGCATCGCTACCATCAGCATCTTATACTCTGCTGTGGGCGTGTCGGGGCCAATGGCTGACTGGAGCAAACGCAGCGCCTGTTGTCGGTGTCGTGCGCCGATCAAATGCAGTTTAGTTTGGGACGGAGTACAGCCCCAGAGATGGAAGGCCGAAGAAGCGACGAGTGAGTGGAAGATGACTGACTGCACCGTTGCCTTGGCTATCGTGGCGCCAGAAAGCCACCCAGAAGCTGCTTCAAGCGCAGCCGGGATGTAGAGCTGGCGGTAGGGGTTTTGGGGGTGCTGAATGGGTTGTAGTAGAACAGTGACATGTTCGGCGTAATGGTGCATGAGTTTGTCCACGATGGGATCGCCGGATATTCTTGGAGACAAGCTGTAGCTTGGCAGGTTGATGGTTTTGTATGTCGAAGCAGATGATATTTGCAAAACGCCTGAGCCCGTCGCTTGCATGCCGGGAGATGGTAAAATATGGTGCTCTTGGTCTTCCCAGGCACTGGATGAGACGACGTCGGTCTCCCTCGGAGAGCCTGGGTTACCGTCATCAGTATTAATAGATATTGTGGGTTCCATGCAAGCCAATGGTAACAGATCTTCTGGTGCTGTGTTGTTGCTCCGCTCTTTCGAAGAGGTTGGTCTTGAGGTCTCATCTACCAAGAATCTGGGTTCGGGTGGCTTGAAAGGCACGTTGCTTGGGCCACTGCCTGTTTTCGAAACCGAAAACATAGCAAATGGTCCTGCTTGCGCGCAAGATCTTGAGTCTGGAGCCAACTCAAGAGTCTCTAAGAACTGGTCTATTTCGCCCATCTGGTAAGTAGGACCAGTAGTGCGGCCTAACGGAGATTCACCAACAGTTAGATTACTTAAATACGTACAGAAATATGCGTAGTTGAGCTCACCGATTCTTATCCTGCCTCCTGGTCCTTTGTTATGTCTGGGCTTCTCGATCTCTTCAAAAGGGTTGGCAACGTTAATCCACTGCAGCTTGACGCCGTAACCGCCGCAAGGGATCTTCATCTTCTCGCAGTTGCCGCAGCGAGAAGGCCTCTCATCACACTTGACCTTGCGTTTCTTACATGTCCAGCAACTGTCGCATACCAGCCGTCTAGGTCAGCTTCCAGGTACTCAACCGTCCCCGCCCAGCCGGCGGTTCAACAAGGTGGGGACGCACCCAGTGAAGGTCATGGGCCTTCGGCGCGTTGTTGAGCGCATGACGAAGTTTCGTGGGCGCGTTTGCGTGCCGGTTATCAGAGCTATCCGCTCCTTTGGGTCGTCAGTCGAGTTCGTGAAGCCGATAAGACACCGGCAGTCCTGGCGGGGTACGGGTAGTACGGGGCTCAAAAATCGGAGATGACGACCGATGGTGCGATAAACAAACCGGATTAGCGATGGTTTCGGACAGTGCTTTTACCCAGTTCCACATACTTCGCACCGTCCTCGCGTCTCAGTCAACTTGGTCAGCCGACAGTCTAGACAGTAAATATCACAACGAGGTTGCCCGCCGGATATCAAGAAATCCAGAGAGCCATCTAGATTCTGAACTTAAATAACTTTATTACCTGGTTGAGTTGCGCGAGATAGCCCTTGAAGTTGTTTAAATATCCGAACTTCGGATCTGGGTGATGCAACTACTACACCGGCCTGGACTGCTGAGAGTGTGCCGGGAGCTGGGTTACGAGGGAGACCAGGGTCTTGTTCCATATTTCTGTCTCATATTTCTTCCAACTCTATTAGTCTGCCTTTGCCCGTTCCTCTCTGTTGGTTTACCAGGGGTAAACACATCTCGCACGAGAGGTTTGTAAGTGAAGCAAAACACGTAGTTTCGTATTAGATCTCGAGGGTTGCTTGTAGGTAGGAAGGTTGGTAGGCGGAGCCCGATCCGTGGAGGAGGATAATATCCGAGCTGTTATCGGTCGTATCGCGTTATCGATAAGACCTTACGCCATCCTCCATGGATTGACAATGAGGGCTCCCCATCTCGGGCGCCATGGTGCCATGAGCCACAGTAGCCCACGGCTACTGTAGGCCATAGGAGTTAGCCATGGGCATCCCTTCTACCTAATATTCCGACACTGGCAACCTTCTTTTTATCGTTCTAATTACATGAATATTAACGAGGCAACCAAAGGGCCTCAAACAGCAGTATTCCTTCCGTTGTAATCGAGACGTTGTAAAAGGGTCCAATCTTTTGTTTTGCAAGTCTCGAGGGTCCTCCTCTTACGCCTATTCGCGTGTTACCCAACCTTCCATACGTATGGTGGCCGTATTGCCGTCGATGAACCGTTCTAAGGCACGGTTGGCAGCGGATTTGGTGAAGGCATCCGCGAGGTTATCGTGGCCGTTGATCCAACGTACTTCGTATAGCTCGCGACGCTCGTACGATTGACGCAGGGCCATGATGTCGATCATGAGCCTCTTCTCCTTGGTGGTCCCTAGCTTGACGAGGCATTCGTACAACGAATACGAATCGGTACAAACAATCGTTGGGACCGGAGGCAGTTGAAGGCGGGCCATAATGTTGGAGAGGGTAGTGGCAATGGCATAGGCCATATCAACGCCGGCGACCATGCCGTATACCTCAGAGGCAAGTACGCTCCTCGTAATCCTTTTGCTCTTCGTAGAGCTATAATGGACTACGTTGCCCGACATCGTAAAAGTATCGTCTCGAAGGGCCTCGTTGCCAAGGATGATAATGAAACCCAGTTGCGAAGTAAGGTCCCTGTTGTTGGCGAAGGACCCGTCAACGAAGACGAATAACTTAACGGAGGCAAGGTCCAACGGGATGTACGAGAGACCGCGGCGGACGGATTGGATTTGCCACTCGAGGCGCCGATTGAGGGCTTCGATCTCTGCTGGACCTGGATTGCGGTGTTGAGCAGCGGAGGAGAGATCGTATGAGGCCTCCGGTTGACAAATCGATGCCAAGTAGGCGCCACGGGCGCGTTGTTCGACGTATTGCTCTTTTGCCGTGGCCGAGGATGGGTCAACAGTTGCCAGACGCTTTCCCTGGCCCTTTTGGGTGAGGGCGATTGATCCATCGTTGCTGAGGGTCATCGTGGTGCCGTTGAACGTTGCGGGGGCTCCCACGGTTAAATACTCCTTCGGCTTGGCCATGAATCCCGCGGCGACCAGCTGTTGCTCTTCTTCAGCATGGAATCCTTCGTCGGCGATGGCAATAGTGTCATCCGTCTGCATGCCGACGATACCCACGTGTTTGTTGTCCTTTGTGGATACCAGCAGACACGGATCGTACGTTGATGTCTCCATTCGCAACTTTTCTTTGTGGAAGGACGCATACGTAGCCCACCAGTGGGTGCCAGCCTCCGCGAGCCCGTATAACGGCTTGATTACCGAGATGAGGGTGTCTGGGGGGTATTGATCGCGGATTTGAGGCGGCAGACGGGCAAGGATTGTTCTTCGAAGGTCTGTACGAGATTGCGTGTAGGCCTGCGTGATATCCCGAATACAAAGCTTCATACCTAAGGAGGCAAGAAGGGAGGGGGCAAGAGAGAGCAAAAGACGGTGGCTTGATCGTTGGATCGTAGGCGACTGCGTGAGGATATGGGCTTTGTCCCGGTCGTTATGGCCAGCAATTACCATACGAGTCTTCTCTTCGGGCGTGGTGGTCTTGTTTTTCACCTCATTGACGCAGCGGGCCTTAAAAATCCTGATGCCAGCATGCTCGATGGGATCGTAGGTAACGAGCTCGAATACGCCCCGATCCATAAGGGCATCAATCTCCTTCTTCGTCGAGAGCTCGAAGGGTTGACCAGGTGTGGTAATGACACCGTCCTCCCGAAGCTTGATGGCAAGTTCCCAATCGTTCTTCTCCTTGGCTGTCATCATGGCTTGCGTATGTATTTGTTGAGCCAGAGGGAGAGGGTTCCTCCTCGGGCGGCCACGGCCACGCTTGGGAGGGGGAGGACCTTTTACTACGATAGTAGATCGCGTCTTCTGGCTCTCTAATGATGCTGAAGAGCCCTGGGAGGGAACTCGAGGGGCTAATACACCCACGGGCGGTGACGGAGAAGGCGGGCCGCCATTCCGTGGGACTGGTGTTGCAAACCCGTCATCGTCAGACGGAGGGCGTACTGGAGGAGCCAATTCCATAGGGGTTGGTGTTGCATCGTCGGCGTCGTCGCGCAAGTACGGCTTAACGACGGTAGACCGAAACTTGGTAGGACCGCTGGGGAGGTCAACAAAGCAATCGTGACCGTTGATGGCGAGGAGTCTGAAAGGTCCTTGCCAACCCTTTTTCTCGCGCCATACGCGAACCTCCGATTGCAACGGTAACGAGAGGGTCGCAGAGGTATCGGGACCGTTACGGGTGGTCAATGCCTCTTGGATTTGGCGCTGGCTCCGTAGGCGCTGCAAGTCTGCGGTTGCTCTCGCTATAGCTTGTGCCCTTTGAGCAATCGTAGGAGAGGGAGGAGAAGTGTCGGCTAAACGAGGGTATGCGCCAAAGACGAGGAGGGTGGGTACTAGGCCGTCAGGGCCAGCCGTATCGTTGACGGCTTTAAATGCTGCTTGGAGGAGTGAGGGGCGGTCGAGGGTAGGGCAATCCTCGCGAATAATATCGTATGCCCTACGGAGGACTGCGTGGTATCTTTCAACCTTCCCTACGCTCTGATGGGCCTCAACTGCAACGATTTTCACTTGGATACCCATGACCTTGGCTGACTTATTGAACTCGGTGGAGGTAAAGTTGCGCCCTGCATCGGCAACGATCCAATCCGGAGGGCCAAGGTAGGTGTCAATCCAGCATTCTTGGAGGGTCTCCCACACATGTCTGGCTGAGATGTTCTTCAAGAATCTGCCGGCCTGAAAACTCGTAGCGGCATCGACGATATGCAGCACCGGTCTGTTGCCTTCCAAATACATGATGTCAACAACGATCTCGTAGTTGAAGCAGGCCTCCATGTCTCGCAACATAAACTTGAAGCGATGAGGAGCCTTGCCATGCATTTGGCAGTGGTGGCAATACTTCGTCAAGTGCTCTAGAGTAGCCACTTCAACGTCGTTGCCAGCCTTCTGAAGGAGGGTGTGCAGACGCTGTACTGATGGGTGCCCAAACCGGCGATGGAGTCGTCGTAACTCCACGTCAGTGAGGTGGTTGAAGGCCACACTCTTCTCTAGGTCTAGGAGCATCCAAGGATGCCCCCATTTTCGAACAACAGGGACGACGACGTTGCCACATCGCAGGGTGTTGTCAAGGTTGTTGAAAAACACACCCATGTCATCCATATCCTTGAGGCTGAAGAGGAAGGGAGTATTGGAGGGCATAACGTGGAAGGTGATGTTACCGAGGGGGGTCTGAACGACAGTAGATCCCATAGAGGTTTGGACCTTGCCGTCTCCGAAACGAATAGTGGCAGCATTTGCCTGAGTAACATCCAGGGAGATGGTCGGCATGATATTCCGAAGGGCTTCGAACTGGTATTTGCCTGCCGTTGACAGTTTGGCGGCGCCAGTGTCAGGCATAATACCCTGGAAGGTGCCAGACGAATACCGGTCGCTAAAAACAAAGGTATCGTCGGGCTTGGGGATGGGGGATGGGGCAAGAGGGTCGTGGCCGGTAATCGCGTGGTACGCGGCCTGATTGGCGAGGGTTTGACATAAACGATTGCCATCCACGGTGGTGTCGTTGCTCAATACCGACACGTGGAATTGATCTGAGTCCTCGCTATAGCCTTCGTCGTCGTTGGTGGTGAGGAACTGGCTGAGGTCCTCGTCGTCATCGCTGCGGATGGATTCAATCCCCTCGTATTTTACCAAAAACGCTTCAAAAGCCTCGGTGGACGAATCCTGAACGTATTGATTGGCCTTGAAACGTTCGTACGAGCGACGGCGTTCCTCCATGGAATGGTTTGTGGTCCAACAGCCCTGCTTCTTACAAATGTAACATCGCCTGGTGCTCTGAGGGGTCTTGGAGGTGGCTCGATAGGGTTGGCTATATTTGCCAAAGCGATTGGAGCGGCCGTTGCCTTTGTACGTTCGATCGGTAATGTTCTGATTGGCCGGGGAAAGGGAAGGTATGGGGTTTGAGTTGTACGTTGACGTTGACGTTACTGACGACGTTGTCATCCTCGAGGCGGTGCCGATGGCCGTAAACAGTTGATGCCGGAGGCCCTCGAATGTAGGAGCGGGGTGGTAGAGGGCAAGAGCGCATTCTGGGATGCCTTGGCAAGCGCTGATTGCCTGTTCCCGTAGGGAATAATCCGTCTGGGCCAAAATAGGCAATGCCCGTTGGATCGCAACGAGCTTCTGGAGGAGTTGCTCGAGGCATTCAACCTTCGACTTATCAGGGTTGTTCCTGATCACATCGTGTAGGGTCATGGCACGCCACTCCTCGAGGTAGGATCGTCGAACTTCGTCGGTCTCGAAATGATCTTTCAACTGACGGACCATGTCGTGAAAGGTCAGGGGGGTAATAGGGTTGTAGAGGTTCTCGTAGTAAAACTCTGCGGCCTTACCCTTGAGCATCTTGGAGAATCCCTCGGCAAATTGACTTTGAGGGATCCCCAATTGGAGACAATGGTGCCTGAAGATCAAGAGCTTCGTTTCGAGTACATCGTATCTCTCGCCACTGTAACGTTCCTCGTCCTTGTAGGCCTTGCTGAGGTCTTGTAGTTGGCGAGTCGTGGGCTTATCATCGGTGTCAGAGGCCTGCTCTCGGGGGTGTTGATGAATGGGGATAGACTCGCGGGAGGGTTTCGGAGGAGGGGTCTGACGAGTTGATGAGAGGTGTATAGGGGGCTTCGTTGGGGAGGGGGGCCCTGACGGTGTCCTCGAGGGGCCGCGACGTTTGAGATCGACAACAAATGCTCTTGCCTTGTCTTTGGTCATCGTAATATCGTCGAAAAACCAAGGTATGTCTTCAATATTCTTCTGAAAACGCCGGCTCCGGTCAACACCATCGGCAATCTCCTCGTCGGTCCACGAATGGAAGGTCTCGTCGTTCAACATAGCAAAGAGCTTCTGGTCGAGGGAGCCACGCCCCCAAGTTGAATGTACGCCGAAGTCGTAGAGGTATTGGCGTAGGTACTTGACAACTTCGCTTCTGACCTTCGTCATGTCCTCATAGGTCCAAGTTTCGAAGTCATCACGTGCCTCCGTAAACAGGGCGCGACCGAAGAAGCCGTCTCTTTCGTAGGAGGCCGCCCGGTACGCCATGAGGGCTGTGAGGGCTTCTGGCGATGCGTTAGGGCTGAACGAGGCTCTGCCCCATAGGCTATCGTTCACGAACGGAAGTAGTCTGAGAGGTATGGGCAAAAGTCTTGCTCCAGTAACGGCTTGGCCATCGCTGGGCGACGCCGAAGAGGTCTCGGCAGACATTGTAACACCCAGTCGGAAGGATTTAAAGGCTTTATTGCACTAAGCGACTTATGACCCAACCACGTCTCCAACGGTGTATACGATGTTGCTTCGGACGGTCCTTCGGTGTCTCTTGGCCGCGGGGAGCCCTTCTCGCTCGGGACGAGGCAGCAGACTCACTCTTGGGAGTGCTTATCTGGATCTCGAGGGCTCACTCTTGGGAGTGCTTTGCCACTGGGGGAAGGAGGGACGTGAATGTCTACGCTGGCGAGGAATAGTGCTGTGACGCAAAAAGGTAGACTTGGCTGAAAGAAATGTTGCTTAGTGGCCCTGGATTGCCACTTTGCAGCGAAGAAGTTCGAGGACTAAGAAATTGATCGAAGAAGGCTGAAAAAAACGGGGACGTTGCAACCGCGGGTTGCAAAAAATGAATGCCGTAATCTCCGAAAGTTCGGAGGGCTGAGGCAAGGGAGAGGTGCTGAAGTTGAGAACTGTCTCGGATCGGAGGAATTCCACGTAGAAGGTCCGTAGGCAATGCCGGCAATCGTTGAGTCAAGGGAGGAGTTGTTGAGAGAGGGAGAAAGATCGAAAAGAGGAGGGAAGGAGAGGTATGGCAGTGGGATCTCGGTGCCGTTGGTGTTGCCAAAGACACTGGATTCGCCGTTTTTCGAGGATTTCGAAGTCGTACGTCGTAGAAGGGCCTTCGATGGATCTCTGATTGCCGCGAGAGACGAAAGGAGGGTCGGCAAACGAAAGAATAAATGCGTGATGGACGTAGGTAAATACGTTCGGTAGAATACCGTAGTTGTAAATACCCTGAGGATCTCAACGGTCGCAACAATCGTGCAATACGTTAGAGTTGCGTAGTCGTAACAATCGTGCAATACGTTAGAGTTAGACTCCGTCGTGATAACCTCGTAGCGCGTACGGCCGTCTCAATTGACTCGTCCGTAGCCTCTTCTGATGTTACCTTGCTGATCTGAAGTAGTTGTTGTCAACTACAGTGGTAATATTAACCACTGATCAGTGTTGGTTTACCAGGGGTAAACACATCTCGCACGAGAGGTTTGTAAGTGAAGCAAAACACGTAGTTTCGTATTA
>WIGO01000107.1:0-128104 GCA_014235945.1 Colletotrichum plurivorum
GTCTTGTAGATGGCCTCGCAGAACCAATCCGCTACCAGCGTACGCTTGGGTCAAAACGTTCCAGATATCCGTGGCGTGTATAAGGTGAGCCACGAGGGACATAGGGCCCTCAGCAATCGACTTCTTAAGCTCGAAACCAACCTTCATGTTGTCTCGAGAGCCGACGTACTGCATGGGATCCGAATGGTGGTATCTTGTTGATGCCAATACTTGCGTAGACCACGCAAGCCAGTTGGAGCCGCCTCTCAGGAGGTGCTCTTTCGGCATCTTGAGCCTATAGCTCTCGAAGAGCCCGTCTCGTACGGTCTCCTCGTGGCCTTCCTCGGGTTCGGTGTACTGGAACAGGCCCGGGGAAGGCTCCGGTGCGTCCCTCATCGTGAGATCCGTCTTCACCGCCGGCGTGACTGCTGGGCTCCGGGCCAACGCGGACCAACGGCCGGAGTCGTCCCACATCGGGACCGGCGGACGCCGAGGAGTCGGCTGGAGAGGCGTCGCGCGGCGCTTCTCCCAGTCCTCGGGCGCTTTAGGGGTGGTGTGTGGAGCGCTCTCCGACACCGCAATCGTCGGCGAAGCTTTCGCGGTCTTCGCGCCCTTGGGCCGCTCGCTCTCGAGCGCGTCGATCTTCTCTTGCTGAGCTCTGGCTGAGATCTGCAACGCTTCTACTAGCTTTCGAAGCTCCGTTATCTGACTCTCGCCGGTCTCCTCTCTATCGTCTCCGGCGCGCTCCTTTTGAGTGCTCGACGACATCTTGGGTAAACCGCTTGTTGGATAACGGGGGTCCGGCGCTCTGCTAGGCGGCGGGCCGTTGGTGGATCTATTCCGAATAGCCTCGTAAACGGGGTCGTGCTACCATGTAACGACGAGGGGTCTCATTAACGATCTTACGAGGCGTACGGGTAAAAGAGCGTGTGTGTTTCTTACTTCAATGGGTGTCCCTGCGAGCAGCTATCCCTACTATTTGAATGCAGCAAAACGCCACAGGGCCGAAAACCCTAGTGACCCATTTAATCCATTTCCAACGTTCGGAGGCGTATTCAGTAAACCATATCTCTTATGCCCACGCCACTTACGCTTACTCCCCACCGCTTACGAGCTGCGCCGTCACAGTAAGGGCAGGACGGGTGACGATGACGATTGCGCGGGGGGCCGGGGGCCCCCGCATGTCGGCTGATTAGCGCACGAATCGAACGCCTGCGACTCAAGCCTGTAGTGTCTGTAGAGACGGCATCTAGCGACTTATCGAGAGAATGATCGGCGGAAGCGGGTCGATAAGTCGATACAAGAAAATCTAGGGTCGCCCCTACGTATTATGTAGAGACTCAACGAATGGAGATATACCTGGCGGTTGATGTGGAAAGCCGAGGTTGAAGTTGAAATAACTAGAATCCTAGCGTTGGGCTCGGCTGTCTTCGATCTCCCACAGGCATCAAAAGACTTCTACTAGAAGACCTTGTCATCCTGATCATCTAGAGTTCAATTGAGAATTGATTCCGCCGTCGATGAGTCACAGATGTTTCGGGTGCAGAAGCGGTGCGAACACTGTAAGAACAAAATGTGGCCTCAGTTCGGTATTTTGTACTCGATAAAGGGGTTCGGAAGACTAGCGAGCTGGGATGATAACAAGGCCTGGGTAAAAACTAACCCCCACAAGCACCTACCACGTATGATAATGATGTGGAGTAGCGACGATGACGGCCGATAGTGACGATGATAGAGGACGATAATAATGACAAATAGTACTTAGAATACTGAGTAAATAGTTGTAGACTGGATAGCTCAATGGAATGTGAAATACTCAGCCTGGGGGTGTGAAATAATAATTCCCCTAGCCAAATACTAACAACGCCATTTGAGCAAAAGAGGAGAGATGGGAAATTTATCGCTATTGGTGTAATGGCGACGACGGCGGAAGGTAATATCCCGACTAAAAGGGAGTGAGAGAAAAGTCGTTCGTTTTTGACTGTTTTCGTCAAGAAACGGGAAACATACCGTTATGGGAAGTTTGTAGTACACTTGGATCTCCCATATACGGCCCCGACCGAAATGAAGAGCTTGCACTAGGTGCTTCCTAGGAAAGGAGGATCACCAGGTAAGCAGCCACGGAGCCACGGAAGCCACGCTCCACTCCGCCACATTCAACATCCTCAGGTCGTCAGGGCAGGGCTTCGGATTTTCGTATATTGCGCCTGTCGTATTCGTGGCAATATTTCCTGGCAGGGAAAGTACCTTGGCTGCATGTGCAAGGCGAACTGCGGAGCGGGGCAACCCCCTTCCCCCCCTTAACAACTTCTTCAAAGGGCTTGCAACGATGTATCGATCATTGCTATTCTTCCTGCTGCCGTTCTCATTGCGCTGGCCTCAAGCCTGAGGGCCAGTTTCTGTGGTCCTTGCACGATCTATGAATGACGAACCATCACCTCGGAAAACGGAGCCGCGGCTTGAGAAGGACTCTGTTGAGTGTTCTGATCGTCGAGTGATGACCAACCTCGGAGCCTGGGGAGCACAGCCCTATGACACTAGCACGAACAGCCACTCTTGGCGTTACACAGTAGTGTGATACAGACTCGGGCAACTTGGCGACACGATAGATCACAACAAGGACAGCCTTGCCCTGAATCCTGCATTACGAAAAGTGCAACATTAGGTCGACTAACCAGTAACTTCCATCCCGCTCGGTCCGTTCGGCCAAATATAGAGCCTGACTCTCCCGAACGTACATCGACGTGTGAATGAGAAACACAGGTGATTGTAAGGCATTTGACTCGCTTCTACTTCAATTCAATGTAGACTTCGAGGGGCACCTTTGTGCTCTTGCTTTTTCTTGGTGTTTTTGCCCTAGGAACGCGTTTATAGCTGGGCTGAAGAAATTACCGATTGCATGTAGAAATGTCTGAAGTGGCAGAGTAGGCTACCTGAGGCAGGCAGGCGATGTTCATTGGCCAAGAGTGTCTCATGCTTTTCATCCAGGTTGAACAATATCTTAACATTGCTACGTGTTGTGTGACCCCATTCGCCTCATGTGGAAGAGTGACTTCACGTGCCCTTATCCGGCAAGTCTTAGGTTGATCTGGTCGGTGACTGGCACTGAGACTCACGAAATCCCCCAACAACTTGTCTCTGGGAAATCCTCCCTTCTTTTCCACTAACTATTACCCTTTTGATTTCTGTCTTTTCGAGGAGCACCTCGAATCTCGAAACCAACATTACGCGAGATAGCCACATTGCCGACGAAGAGTTACCTGCAAGTCTCGAGAAATACGACAAGCCCTTCAACTGTCCCTGAACCTTTTCTGTCTCTCGATTGCCAATGCTACGAATCCTGTGGGCGGTGGTACTATTAACCACATTATACCTTTCGACACCGTCTGTTGCGCAGAATTCGAGTCCTTCGGAGGATGTCACAACCAAGAACTTTGCCTTCCAGTCATGGGTTTCGGGTACGGGTTTCCTTTCCGACATACCAATTCGACCTGTGATAAAAACAAAAAGTGGGATCGAACGACAATGCTAACGGAAAGTCCCAAAAACAGCTTTCGTCATCGGCCAATACTTGTATGTGGACGGTGGCTGGGTCAAAAGCATGACTTCAAGAGCCAAAGACAGGCCAAATGGTTCCTCATGCAGTGCCCCCCTGAACCCGAAGTATCACTAACAGCTTTTGTCTTCAACAGTCAGAAACGAAGTCACCTTTTCAATCGATCTTTCCAAGTCTTGGAGGCCGGGTGACGTCGAGTCGAGACGAATACGGAAAACTGGAGTCCCCACCACACACCGACAGGCATATTTCCTCGATGCTCTATCTAATAACACCGTTTATACATGGGGAGGATTCAACAATGGAGAGCCCCAACCTTCCAACAGGCCTCTGGGCAAGTTTGTTGCTGATGGTACGGGAGGTGGATCCTGGAGTACCGAGGTCGACTCTGGATCCCTAAACGAGCTTACCAGGTCGCACGGCGGAGCTGTAGCCAGCACAGGCGATTCGGCCTTCTACTTCGGTGGCCTGTGGGAAGACACTGACGATCCTACACAGAGCTCTTTGGTCCCGGACTACTTCCAGGTCAAATTCAAGTCTCCGGAAATGGCTTATACTAACCACACCAATAGCGCAAATGGTCCTTTTGCTTCATCAGAACCATCGCGAACTCTGTATGCCGCCAATGCTCACTATATCCCCGACTTCGGAAACGGGCTGATAATAATCTTCGGGGGAAACTCGTACTCGCCTGGTGCTGGGAAGGTTGAGAATCGCGGCATGGAGCCACTCTGGCTATTGGACCCTGTTACGAACAGGTGGTACTCTCAAGAGACAGGCGGTGATAAACCTAGGCAGTACCGCAGATGGCCCTGCACGGTAGGTGCTCGGGGCCGCAACGGCACATATGAGATGTAGGCACTAGATGATGTGGTTCTTTGGTTTTCCAAGCAACCTGCTGACCTTATTGCAGATTCATGTTTGGCGGCAACGATGATGGCGATAGATTTGACGACGTCGCCATCCTGAGCCTGCCGGGCTTCGTTTGGAAGAACGTCAATATGCCAGCCACTGAAGGGATTGCTCGCACGTTCATGTCTTGCGTGAGAGCTGGCAAGCGTCAGATGATCGTCGTTGGCGGCATAACCCGTGATAAAACTGAAGACGCGTTCAGCCAAGGACTGGGTGTTTTCGACATGACCGAATTACAGTGGAAGGATTCATATGATGCAACAGCGGCAGAGTACGACTCCCCGCAGGTGATCAAATCTTTGTACGATGAAGGGTGAGTCGCGTCAGATGTCCCGCATGCACTTGATTTGCTTAAAGGGAGCCAGAAACGTTGCCGATATTAAGGACGATGGTCTCCGGGAAATTCTCAACATTTCCCGGAAAACGGAACCCAGCGAATCTAAGGAAACGCCATCGCCCGTCGGGGCGATCGCTGGCGGTGTTGTGGGAGGCGTCTCGCTGGTAGCCCTGGTTGTCGCAGTCATCTGGTTTCTCCGACAGCGGCGCAAGAGACGTGCCCAGGTTGTATCGCCGACCGACGTCTATCAGACGGACACAAAACGTCCTCATATGGGACAGCCCACGGTTTCCTACGTCTCCGAGATGCCCACAGCTTCGAACGTCTCGGAGTTGGCTGAGGCCTCGAACTACTCCGAGCTACCCGCGGAGCTGTCGAATCCAGGGGTTCACGGGGTTAACACTCGATCTCACCCCGCAGAGCTCGACGCGACGACACCTCATAGGACGGCTCTTTGAGATGACTTGGAGGGCGCGGACGGGAGCGTCGTGAAGGACAAGGTAGATCAGCCCGAAAACGTCGTGCAGGATTCCTGGAGTTCGCGAGAGCCCAAGTTGGATAATAATGAAAGGTTGCATGAGAAATCACATTCTTCAGACGTAGATTTTATGATAGTAAATCTTGTAATTGATATTGGCCATGGTATCCCTATGGCAGTGCGTGTACTTTGCTGTTTGTCATAAACTTTGTGTTGTCTCATGATCGGTGAACTTCAACAATTTGTTTCATCCTTGCCAAAATATAAAAAAGGTGTCGATAATCTATGCATCTACTAGAGGAAATTCTAATTACTTTTGCATCTGCCACAAAGATACCGGATCAACTACGCCTGAGGGTAGGTCTAGGAGCTCAATCGCATGGCCATGCGACTTGACATCTGTTGAAATCTCAGGTTCTTGCACCACCTGAAGGTTATGCCGAACACCCTGCCACTCCTGTTGTATGTCAGGCCCCAACTCAAACTCCCATGTTCCACGCCATCCGATACAAGAGTATTCGGTCGTTGCTGTGTAGTAGAACTTCGAAGCCTCTCCCCGACGACCGTTTCACAGCACCATTGTATGCAACTGTGGCATTGCAAGTGCAACTTTTGCGGCACTTTTCAAGAGAACTCTCGTCTCGAACTTTTGTGTTTCGGTAAGTTTCCTTGACGTAAGAATTAAGCATTTCAGATGCTCCCAAACCCAGTCCTGCTTGCACGATCGAAAGAAGTCTGACGCCTCTACAAGAAAGGCAACAGAAACCTTCTTAAGGCTGAGACTCTTTTGTGCAAAAGTAGCATTAACTGCGGGCGATGCGACTTGTATGATATCTGGGCGGCCAAGTGGTAAACCTTGAAGGGCATCGATATATTCTTCGTTTGTCTCTTCAAACAATGATATCTACTCAACTGTCCCCGGTAGGTGGGTTTGAATTAAGGCAAGGTAACCTAAATACCTACTAGTTAGTAAATAAAATTGAAAGTTCTAGTCCAATGATATATGTATTACTTACCTTTATCCCGGTAGGGGCCTAAAACAGTGTTCCAACTTCGCCATGGCTCATAAACAAGCGACCGTAGCCGAGGAAGCTGTTTTAAGATAGAAGATAAGACTCGAGGTTCAGTCTGTCTTCGACATTGTCGACGAATAATAAAATGCGACACCGCCTTAACTTGATGCACTTTCGAGAAGTTGAAGTCGAGGTCCGAGAAGATTCGTAAGATAGCCCAATGACTAGGTTTGCTGACCTGACGACCGTTTTACCAGCCATGGTCATCGGGATATTCGTGTGTCCAGTCGAGAGTACGTTTACGACGACCAGTTATGTTGGATCTGTACTTAGTGTTATCTCCGAAGCAGAGATTTTTGAAGTAATGCTTCTTATCGCTGGGAGACTGAATACTGAGCTCCAGCACCAGCCCTGCATTCTCTGGCCATTTGGACAGGATAGAAAAAAGCTTCATGATTGCTTCTCTAACCACTGTGTCATTTCCCCAAGCCCGAGGTTGGGTTTCACCGCGAGGGCAACATCGGCAGTCATATGGCTTTAGCGCAATGTTCAGCCAAATGTGCCTGACAAGTCCTACTCGGTACGGACCGATCATGTCTTCAATCTCATCCAAGCACGAAACCTGTAGCTTCAGCTGGCGAAAGTTTTCTTTTTCAAGTATAGCCTGCCACTCCTTGCAAACGGAGGCACAGGCGCCCCAGCCCGTCGTTTCTCGAGCAAGGGCTTTGAGGATCATGTGTCGAAGTTCCATCGGCAAAACACCCCAGCCGGGCGTGCATTGTGGTGCGGCGTTACCGGGCGCAGAACTCATCGTCAGAGCTGGCTGAATCTGCACCGATGTTAGGAATAGTCAGTAATCGCTGGAGATAACGTCGTTGGGAACCAGGGCGCAAGTCAGAAACAAACCCGACAAAGGGAAGTACCTACCGAGATTCTTGACAAACGTCGAAAACGATCTCATATGTCGATCTGGCTTCAGTCTGTGGGTGACTGAAACGAAGATTTGAGAATCTGGGACAGAGGCAAGTTTGATTAAAACGTGGGTGAGCCAGCTTAGAGAAAACATTTTTTTTTGTTGGGAAAAGGTTTTTGTCGGATTGGAAGTCCAATTCGACCTCGAGGTCAGGGCACCCGCGCAGGGGCCACTTACACCCATACATACGATAATCGCGGACTGTCCAACCTCCGGTTGGAACCTCCCTCTTACACCCTTACGCAGAAGCTAATATAGATCAATTGACCTCTTCGTCACCCACGGTTCGAAGCAACCCTCCTGTGAGAGGGATACCAACAGTTTTAAAACAACAGGACTATGTGGGTAGAGTTTACACGATTGGGTAAACGCGGGAGAAAAGCTTGATCATTAGTTTGCTATTCGGGCGACCCGGACGTCGAACGCTGCTCATAAAAGCACAGCTTGACGGGCCAGAATTCTACAACCTTAACAATAAAAAAGCAGGTTCAAAAGCCGAATGCGAAAAACGGTCCTCCGTAGAACGGTCCGGTTTGCGGCCTACGGCCGATGCTCGGGACTCAGTCCGATGGGGCCGACCGAGCCACTCCTATCCGATGGGTTCGGCACATTGCCCTGAAAGCCACGCCAGGCAAGCGATTGGACATCCTGACCCAGTTCGGATTCGTCCACCTTCCTCATCTCCCGCCAGCAGTGCCAGACAGCTCCTCGATCCAACCATAACCGTGTTCAACCGAAGTCGGAGGATTTTTAGTGGTATGACAGCAGCTTGCTCCCCTTTCTGCTCGCTTACTTGCTTGAAAGTTGGGACGGTGACCGCCTGAAGAGCGCTGAATGGTGGCAAGGCGGACTTCTAGGTTCGGGGAAAGGATTCGACGCGGATGAAATTGGAGGCGCTGCGAGAACACAGTGTTTGTTGGGGGCTTGGAGCTGAAGCCAATGCAAGAGGCCAAGTCCCTGGTGAGCGGGAATGGAGTTCCGCCGGCGCACCCTCTCCTCAGAGGAATGAACTTTGGTTGTTCCTTGGGCGGCAAACCTGGGCAGGCAGCTCTTACCCCCTCATCGCTGATTCGTCACCGTGGATGCTTCGACCAAGAGTCGCTCCAAGCTGTCAGCATGTTCTCCAAGCTTGGGAGGAGAGGACGAGAATCCTTCATGACGTGTCGTGGAAGCGGCATGATCCTGTGAGGCAAATCAAACTAGCACTTTGGTAGCGCCCGCCGCCGCGTCTAGGCCATCTATCGGCCGTGTAATCGGTCGGTGTGAAATGCTTGTGATATCGTGTGTTGGCGGGAATAACGTTGGAGAGTCATTCCACGATGTGCCTCGCTTGCGTTACTTGGGACTCTAATAGCGTATTGTCTACGATACGCTACACGGGTTCAGGGTCACATTGGGCGGTATTCATAGTAGACAGCCAATTAATCAGCTGGCTACCGTAGCATATGATGTTTACCTTGGTAGCAGGAGGGAGGATGATGCGCTGTACCGTCGTATTCTTGACCATCAGTGACGAATAACAGGCAACAATACATTGTATTGCACAGTGTCTACACTACCTAATTACCGTACGTGCAGCAATACTCCGTATCCGTAGGGATGTTGCTGACCTGTCTCCATCAGCGCTCGGCGAGGAGCCTGCAGGAATACAAAAGTCCTCGACAAACAATACTTTACGGTCCAGACCCGAATGAAACGATGAATGAACTTGGCAGGCGGCCGGGAAATTGCTGCTCTTTCTAAAAGGGTGTTGTCAACTTCCTATAGGTGTTCTGGGCTTGGACTGTGGCCGCCTGCAAAGACGACAATACAGCCCCTTTGCGAACTCGTCCCTGGTAGGGCTGGCAAGCTGCAGCTTTCATTTCAGAGGGTGCAGGTACTGTATTACGTATGAGGCAGGGCTTGCAGACACTGTAAAAAAAAACTGCCTGTGCTCATCGTTCATCGGATTCAAAAGTCCGAACAGACTCATCACAGCGAATGCCCCCCGACAGGGATCACCTCCCAAGAGCCCCAAAGTCTCAACAGGGCTGAGTTGCTAGTGCTTACTTGCCGCATTATTGCGCCCACTTCTTGTTTGGCTCTCGGTCCGTGGTGCTCCCGCTTCTAAATTTCAAGTGGCGTCGGGCCACATTCACTCTTTCTCTCACTCACTCGCTCACTCACGCGCGCTCAAGCTCTCATGCTCATGCTCAAGCTCAATCACCTTCGGATACTGAGCTAGCGATGAACTAATTACACCGTGGCTGGACTCATGTGTCCGTGAACGTTAAATCACCGAAACAGGCTCCGCGAAGCGCCAGAAGGATTCAGAGTTTTTGCTCCGGCGCTGCGCTTCAATCGACCTCAGCCGCCATCTCTCTCTTTGGGCCTGACTTTCACTCCTCAGGCCGCGCGATTATCGCGAGCATCGCGTCAATCGATGCTCTTTCGGGCTCTCTCTGCCATGGTTCCGCTCGCTTCAGGGATGACGCCCAGATCTGCCAAGCAGACGCCGGCACATAGCGTGCGGCCTCTGGCGGGTCGAAGGATTCAAACGACTTTGGGGTCCCAAGGTCCCTCCCAATCGAAAGCCGCCAGCCTGTGTCTCACACAGTACACACACTTCGACCGGGACTTTTCTTTGGCGTGATCTTTGGCGTGAGCTTCGTGTGCTTGATCGTTGCTTCTCTCTTCCTCTTTGGTTTCACTTCGTGTGCTTGATCGTTGCTTCTCTCTTCCTCTTTGGTTTCACCCGCGCTGCGACAGCGTTGCACTCAGCACCGCCGTCGTCCAATGATCTCCCACCTCGCTGCCTGCGAGGGGCCAAGCCACCTCACCTCCATGACGATGATCCTTCAGAAGGGGTGAGGAGGACAGAACATCCCACGTGTCTCTCCCACGGGCGGGAGGCGTCGAGGGGCGGAGCCGGAGCGTCTAGACGACCAGTTGTTCGCTCACCTTGCGCCTGTCAACGGTTGACCCTCCACCATCCAAGCCCATCCCGCTCCTCCAGCCCCAAGATGGTGTAGCGATTCTGACCCTTGCCGCCATCTGCATGGCTGTCTTTCTTTAAGATTGGGGTCGGCGCCCTTTTCCCTCCGCCGCACACGGCCCCCTGCAACGGCTTGTCTAGCTCATAACACTTTTGACCCGTCCTCTTCCCGCTCATCTTCGATGTTTCTCTCCTTTGTGTGATCCTTTCTGGTCTCCGATCGCTCCATCGACCGAAACTGTCTATCCCTCGGAACGGTCCACAGTGAAGTCCGGGACGTCGGCGGTATAGCATCTTGCTTTCATCAAATCGACGACAGCAATATCCGAGGACAACAGGGACAACTGCCAATACGATAGGTCGGATTGCAAACGAGAAGGGAATTCAACGAGGAAAGAACACGCCGTCGAGGACGAAGAATCAGTCACGATGGCGGCGGCCAAGCTAGACTCGAACGCCTGGTACATCGTCTCGGAGACGCGTGTGGACCAGGTGACAAACACAAAGTACAACAACAACCTGCAGACGACGAACCAGGGGCTCCGCGTTTATGCCCTCAAGCCGGCGGCATGGCAGTTCCACCCGGTTGGCAACATCGAGGGCCGCTACCTCGCGAGGCTCAACACGTCCGGCATCCGGGAGCAGCTCTCCGTCTGCTACCGCGCCGACGAGATCCACCCCAGCCGGACCATCGGCTGCATGAGGGACTCTGTATCGGACGAGTCGCAAATGTGGGACATTAGCAACTGGGGTGAGTAGGCCGGGAGAAGAGAGACGAGAAGGGGATCGCTATTTGCTGACATGTTCCAGGTGACGGCTCATGGAAGTTTACCAACGTCGCCAACGGCACGAAGTACGTCCTCGACGTCCACCCCAACTCCAACCTCTTCATGTCCAGCGAGGTCGAGGGCACCGAGGGCGTGTCGGACAAGCAGGTTGCCCAGCACTGGGTCATGTCGAGCGAGCGGCCTGTCAACGATGGCGCCTATTCGACTATCTACACCGCAGCGGTAAGCTGAAGGACTCCCGCATGCGGCAAGACGGGCGAATACTGACCCTTCTTCTCCAGACCACTGCAGAGGCCTCCTCCTCCACAACATCTTCCATTCTCTCCACCATCACCGGCGCATCCGGATCGGCTAGCGTTAGTGGTGCTTCCGGCACCCTCACAGGCACGGGCCTCGACGCCTCAGCAACCTCCTCATCAACAGGATCCGCAGAGCCAGCTTCCAGCGGTCTGTCACCCGGCGCCGCCGCCGGCATCGGCATAGGTGTCGCCATCGGTGCCGTAGCCCTCATCGGAGCCGGCGTGTTCTTCTGGTGGCGCCGCAGAAAGGCCGCCAAAGCCGCTGCCGCCGGCCCCGACGGTCCCGAGGACCAAATGCACCAACATCACAACGGCGCCGCGGCCGGATACAGCCCCGCGACCGCCCACGCATCAACCATCGCCCCCTCGCCATCGCCGAACACGGCGTACAAGGACTACTACGGCAACGAGGCCAAGGTCCTTGGTCACATGCAGCCGCACGCCCACGCCGCCGAGGCCGGAAACACGCCGATCTACGAGGCCCCGAACGAGGCGCGGTACGAACTGGACTCGGGACACGGGCAGCTGCACCATGGGTACCAGCAGGGCCCTGCACAGCTGGACGACACGGCAAGGAGATAAAGGCGGCATGGTGTTCGAGAACGATGAGCGAGAATGGGGTGTAATGAGCGTGCTGAATAAAATGGTCGCATGCATGGGAACATGGCGAAGGGATGGGCATCAGCTCTGTGTGTCGTATACCCTTCGATGCCAGTCGGTCAAGAGACTTAGATGGCCGACAATGACAGAGAGCTTGGTGCCTGGAGTTTGGATGGTTTCGGGTTTGTCAGCATGGCGAGATAATGGCTTTTCGGGACCGAGGCTAGGTCAACTGTATAAATCCTTTTCTTCTTTACCAATTCTTCGGGAAATGGGCCTACACAAGCCTCTTCGGGGCATTTGCTATGTCAACCATACAACTTATCAAGTTCCTCAACTACCTCTCCTAGTGCCAGCCCCAGGAACAGTTCAGGCGAAGTTCTGAGCAAAGAGTACGTGCAATTTGGTAAAATACTCTGTTTACATTAACCCATTAGATCCAACCTCGACGGGGCAAAAGCACTCCGCGAGCAATCATTATTCGCGCCAGGCGACTGACTTTCTGTCTCTATCAAGACCTCGCATAAGTGACATTCGACAACTCAGCTCTTCATAACAGGCTCCACGTAAACCGTTCGAACAGTCTCAAACTCAATGCCGCGCGGCTCCTCCGGACTCGTCACGCGCTTCCCGCGTCTCTGACCGCCAGCTTGGTCCTGGCCCATGGCGGACTGGATGTGGTTCGTCATGTAAGCTGACGGGTCCTCGACGAAGAAGGAGCACAGCAAAGCAATGACGCTAAAGGGGATGGTAACGTAGAAGACGATCTTGAACGCGTGTCCTGCGGCGGCGCGCACCGCCGCTCGGAGGACCTCCTGGATCTCAGGAGTTATGCCGGGGACGTTGACCAGGGCGCGCGGGTTGCCAAGGTTGTACTCGATGGCCGCCGGAATGATCAACCCCAAGTCAGCTGGGTTGAGCCCAGCCCCGATGGCCGCGGCTGCGACCTCCTCTCCTGCAAACGTGCGGAACTTCTCGTGGAAGATGGTGTTAAAGATGGCGTTCCCAACGGCACCGCCGCCAGAGCGGAATGTGCCCAGCAAACCCATGGCAACACCCAGGATCGAGTGCGGGACGTGCAGACTAGCAATGGCGTACGACAAGATGGTAACCCAGACGAACATGGGCACGCCTATCGCAGGCACGAAGGCGTACGCGAGCTTGTCGTTGGGATACACCGTCGCGGCGCTCGCTCCGATAAACACGGCCTGCAGCGCCATCCCCACGACGAGCTGCCACTTCACATAGCCGACTTTATGCGCAATCAGCGGCGCCAGCACGCCCGTGAAACCGATCATGAGCGTGTTAGGCAGCGACACAACGCCGACCTCGATGCCGTCCGTGGTGAACATGTACAGCGTGCCCTGCGGCAGCAGCGCCGACATGGCGTGGAAGTTCATCCCCGAGACGAAGAGCACGACGAGTAGGACCGAGTACCGGCGGAACATGACGAACAACTTGAGCGGGAACATGGGCCGCGCGGCGACGCGGAAGTCATACGCGAAACCGCCGGCCAGGACGACGAGGCCGACAACGATGGGCGCGATGGCGCCGGCGCTGTCCCAGGGGTAGGCCGGGGTGCCGCCCCAGGTCAGCCCCACGAGGGCCGTGGCGAGCCCCGAGGTGAAGAGGAAGAGGCCGATCCAGTCGACGTCGCGGAGCTGCTGGAGGCGGGTCTTGTCGAAGTCGCCCCGCGGGCGGGCCGTCGGGTAGTACGAGAAGGCGGTGCCGATCAGGCCGACGAACTCGATGATGATGCCCAGGTTGAAGATCCAGCGCCAGGATGCGTACTTGAAGAGCGCGTTGCCGAGAAGCACCGAGAGGATGCCCCTGCGCGCGAAGGGAAAGTCAGTCCATGTTCCATTGGCGAGCCCATCTTGGCTCTTGTTCTGGTAACGAGTTTGATTCGACGGGACAGGATTCTGCCCATAAGTGCCGTGCGGGGGGATTCTCCAAGTTTCTTGTTATGGGCATAGAAGAGGGTGTGGTGGTGTTCGATCGGCACATCGCCATTCCTGTCCGGAGGGCAAATCTGGGTGCCGAAGGACGTCCCAAAAAAGACGAGAGTTTCTTGACTCGGGGAGGGAGCAGCAAAACGTTCGGACCATTGATGAGACACGGAAAGACGGGAAGAACGCGGCCAAGGGCAAAGAGGCAAATCAGACGGTCGCAAGAGAGAACGAGAGACATGGAACTCACCAGGGGACCGCGATGCCAGACTCGAGTATTCCCAAGCCCAGAGACCGCCACTTGTTAGGGAGCATCTCGGGGACGCCAGCGTAGGAGACGAAGACGAAGCCGGTACCGAGGCCGATGAGCGTCTCGGCGGCGATGAGCGACGAGATGTCCTTGGCCGCTGCAGCTACGATGCAGCCCACGGCAACAGTAAGTTGCCCGCCGAGGACGAGAATTCGTCGGCCGAAGACGTCGCTAAGCGGACCGGCGAGTGAAAAAGAGCACGCCGTCGCGAGGGACCAGGAGCCAACAACCCATGCGAGGGAGTCCTGGCCCCCGAGCTCGTTGGTGACGGGGACGACGATCGACGCGGTCGCGAGGAAGGCAAGTCCGACCGGCGGGCCGAACGACAGGGCCATTGACTACTTTCGAGTTAGAAGTTGCGTCCGAAGCGTCACGGCATCGGGGGTCCATACAAAGATTGCAATCCACGTCTTGATGCTGACGCGCGCCTCTGCCGGGTTATCTTCCAAAGCCGCGCGATGGGGATCCTCCTCGAACTCGATGATGGCCTGGGCCTCCTGGGCCATCCGGATCTTCATCTCCCGCTCCCGGCCCATCCTGGAGGACTCGTTGTAGTTGTAGGGCATCTTTTTCAATCGCAGTCAGAAAGAGAGGCAAGACAGCGACGATGTTTGGCAATGATCGAACAGGTTGTTGCCAGAAAACGTGTCACGACTTCACGCGAAGCATCTCAACATTGACAGACACAAAAAAAAGAAGGCCCGAGCCCGTTTCTTATAACCTATTTAGAGGTCCATGTCCAAATGGAAGAGTCCACTGTCCATCGACCCGCACACTGTTGATCCGAGCACAACACAAGTGTCTGCGGGGGAACTCCTGAAAAAAGCTTAAAATCACGAGCAGAGCGCGCGCGGCAGTACGTGCTGCTTTGTCAGGGTTGCCATCTGGAATGAGGGGAGCATTCTGGGGAGGGATGTGATCGTTTGTTTGCAACCTCTCAATGCAACCCGCTGCCGGGATCAAGCTGTCTGTGGGTAGCGCGACGACGTTCATGTGGTAGAGGATGGCGTCGGCAGATACGACTCCTGCAAAACCACGAACGTTACACGCGAAACCTTCTTCCAATAAGCTTTTCCCTTCTTCCTCGTTGTCGCTGGGCGGGAAGAACCAGCAAGCTTGGGGTCGCGGGTAGTCCACACCAGTCTGTTCACTTTCAGGGTTTCTGGGTCACCACCACCACCGCCACTGTCGTTCCTCGTCGAGGGTGTTATTGGTCTATGCTGCCGCGACACAAGTGCGGGTCCGCTTGGAAAGGAAGCGTCGAGGGGTTCTTCTTGGTTACGCCATCCCGTCTCTGCCGAGCTTGAAGCCGCGACAACGAAGCGTGACATCGTGTTGCTGAGTTTGGAAATTCGGACGTAGTTGGACATCGCGTACTTTGCAGGGGGGCTGCATTCGGCATTGACACGGAGTCATTAGTCATGTACGGCGTATGACCGAGGATGTGTGACGGGACAACTTCGACACGAGGAAACATGAAATCAGACAGTAGAGTGCTGATCGTCAGTCTCTCGACATCAACTTGTGCTCTCTGAGTTGAGTCGTCGACTGACCGTCTGCTTAGTAACCGTTCTTTGGTTTGCGTATTGAGCTATAGTTTCAGATTTGATGCCTATGAGTAAGACTGATGAATACGGAATCTTGTTGCTCGTAAAGGTACTTGAAGAATCTGAGAAAAGTTGAAACAAAAAGCGAAGATGCACTAGCAAGCGAACTTTGTATCGAGGTATAATACTGTTTGCAATCATTACTACGTTGAATCAACGCTGTATCAAACAGCAAATGAGACAAAAGGGCCGCTTCTATAGCCAAAGACAAAAGGAAATCCAAGCACGTCCTCTAGAAACACCAATTGTTGATGCCAGCAACTATTAGGCCCTTTTTTCACATTCCATGTCCAATTTAGCTCCTGACTCTCCAAAGCTCCGAGGCTCTCAAGAAAAATAAAAAGAAAAGTAGGCGAATTATCGCTCAGTATTAAGCGGTGAAGGCGACGGCCCGGGGAGCGGCGGGCTTCGGCGCGGCGGGAGCAGCTCCGGGAGCGACAGCCGGAACAGCCGCGGGGACGCCGGCGTTGGGAACCGGGGCGGGAGCGGCGGCTCCGGGCTTCGGAGCGCCAGCGATGGGAGCGGGAGGAGGAGCAGCGGCAGCGGGAGGAGGAGGAGCCGCGGCAGCGGGAGGCGGAACGGCGTCGGGCTGCTCGCCCTGGGGCTTCTTGCCCTTCTTCTTGCCCTTCTTGCCCTTCTTGCCCTTCTTGCCCTTCTTGCCCTTCTTCTTCTTCTTCTTCTTGCCTTCGGCCTCGACTTCGCCATCATCGGCGGCCGCCTCCTCCTCCTCCTCCTCCTCGAAGGCCTCAGCGTCCTCCCACTCCTCGACTTCCTGCCCAGGCTGAGGGGCAGCGGGAGTCACAGAAGGAGGCTGGGCCTGGCGGCCGATGACACCGGCTGAGAGAGCCATGTCGCTGGATGACTGTGTTAGCTGGATGATGATCGGATAGAGCAGGATGCGAGTGGTGATGCTTACGTGATGTTATTGTCTTCATCTTTGGTAGTGGAGACGGAGACGGGGAGTGCGTCGATGCTGACCGCCAGGGCCGAGAGGGTGAGAAGAGCGTTGAGGAACTTCATGTTGCTGAAGATGCCGAAGAAGAAGAGTGTCTGATATCAAGAAGAGCTGGATGATTAAAGAGATGGTTGGAAGGGATGATTGAAGCTGAAGTGTGTTGGATGATGAGGAAAAAGAAAACCAATCTGGACGGGATATCCGTCGAGTCTTTATAGAATTATCCTCTCGTATAGACCGTCACCAAAAGGAAGAGACTGTATCTGAATTCGTCGCCGTTGTCTGCCAAAAGGGAACGAAGCATGTCGTCAGTGCCCTCCTCCCCGGTGACGTGAGATGGTGGTGCCGTCTCAACTTCACAGGATTTCACTACACGAGAAAAGCCTTTTCGGGGCTCCGCGAACGACAACGGGCAACATCAGGTGGAATCTCTCATGCCGAGCGGCTCGGATGCTCCGTGTAACGGCCTCGCGATCGTAAGTGGATAGCGCTGCCCAAGGGAGAGAGCCCAGGATCTCGCCGAACAATCTGATCACGAACGTTTGGCCCCGGCGTCCCGATGAGGCTCTGCCCGAGTTAGGAAAGCTTTTCGAGTTGTCCATAGCTTTTTTCTCCGTTTGGGCCGAAGCGTGGCAGGCCGCCGCAGACGCCGTTGATTGGCGCTGGGGGGCCTGAGAGACTGCCTCCACGGACATCCCCTGGGCAAAATGCCGTTCGTCCAGTCTCTCTATCGTATGTCGCCTACGACATGAAAAGCGGCCGAGCCGGTGGGAGCTGCTTTTCTCGTATGGATCCGTAGGCTTCCGGGGGAAGGGAGCGGGGCTGAATGGGCTGCAAGAAGCTTGTTTTCCTGGTCCGATGAATTCACATCAAAAAGACCGATCTCACGAGTACGATGGCCGCACACAGAGAACTCTACGGCCTGGATCACGATGGGCTGGGCTATGACGTCGTCTTTTCTTTGCTTACGAAGGGGGAGGAGTAGAGGCTCCATAGCTTCCATGGCCTCATTCTGCGTGTTCTATTGCATGCCGTGTGAGACCCGCACAGCCTTTGGCAGCCCGTTCTCGCTGTGGCTTTGGCACCCGCACATTCTCTCCAGCCCGTTTTCTGTCCACGCCGACCTGTCGTGTCCGCGGCGTTTGGTGCAGACTTTGGAGGAGTGAAGAAGGGAAAGAAAAGAGACGGCGTTTATCGTTCCCGGGTCGGCAGCACCGCGCGCAGTCTGAGCCACGTTGAAATCACGCAAGCTTTTTTGGACCATCGTGATTTGAAGAAGCCTAGACCTCCTCCCAACCAGAGCGTGAGTTTTCGTCGCTCGCCGTTCTGTGAGGCCTCGCGGGCGTTAGAGGAGGCCCCGGCAGTTAGTTGTGGCGCAATGAGCAGAAAGTAGGTTACCCAGATTGAGTAGAGCATCGGCTCGTTCGCGTTGCCGTGTCTCTAAATTTCATTCAGATCAACTTAGTGAGCTTATTCATTGGCTATATTCAAGTAATTGTCATCGACCCTGGAAGCTTAACACCGATAGCATTAAGGATAGTCACTATCCGGAAGCCATCGCGTACGCTCACGTTACAGACACGGAGCACGTCTTGGGGGTAGCGTTCGTACGGGCACCCACTTTTGCTGTCCATCACCAGCTGTCTCCCACTTGTCAAAACAAACCTACCTACGTTCCTTGCTAACCGAAGGAGAATTTTCGTGTCTTCCCCCATTGTGGTGTGAGGCCCAAGCCACCTTTGACAGCAAACCGCCCGTTGAAACGAGTTCACGTCTGCTTACGAGTTGCTGTAAGCTGCTGCTCGGGCCCCTATCGCAGGCCAGCACGGCCCGTTTCATGCCACTTTCCCAAAGGAAACAAGATGTTATTTAGGGCTATTCTCCCAGAGCCGGCGGCGCCGGGTAGGTGAAAGGGCTGCAGGCAAGAGAGTCGGCAGGAATGCCGAGTCGCGGCGGGCTACTGGCCCGGCACCAGAGTTCGGGTCAGACGAACTCGGGGTCGACTACCGATGTTCCAGGCTCGAGTCATTTTGAGCCTCGACCTGTGCTTTCGTATGTCGCCATCTTCCCCGACAATCACTCCCTTGGCTAGGTTTTTGTCAATATGCACGGTTCGGCCCGAGACCAAGTTTGATGCCGGCAATCGACGAGTCGACAACGTGGGAAGATATGAGTGCACGAGCAACCCTATGCAGGTACGATGTGAAAGATCTGCAGCCCAGAAACTTCATTTCTATCGTAAAGAGTCACGCGCAGTTTTGAAAAGTTGAAAATCTCTTATTTCGTCCCAATTGGCAATTTCTAGAAAAGCGGTTGCTGGCGTTTCCGCGATGTGCGTCTGACTTGTGCAATCAAATATGCCGCTGCATGCTTACATCGGATTGACAGATTTGAGAACCATAATACGAGGTTGTATTAAGCTTTTCCAAGGCTCTTTTTCTCCACCTTACTTTCGGTCTTGGGCGATTGATGATAACCTAAGTAAAAAGGTGCTTTGCGTCCCTGACTGCGCAGAAATCGATGACGTCTGGCAACGGTCCTGTCAACGGCTCTGCATTTCCCCTCATTGCTGCTTTATCCCTCACAATTGGCATGGCATTCTCAGCATCCGCAGAAACAACTGTTGGCCTAGATGACAAGGTTTGCAAGCTCGATATCAAAAGCTCTGACCACGACCCAGCAGAAATAAGCACTGGCGCAGCGGTGGCCGACGCATTCACGATCCCTCGTGGTATTAGGTTTCCGAAAAGTTTACATCGACCAGGCGACGAGCAATGCCCAGCCTCTCGGCCGCCGTCTCTCCAGAAATCCTTCGGCAGTCAGTGAGCCCCAGAGCCTCAACCAAGCGATGGTTCGTGTGGTGTTCGCTGACCCCTCGACCCCGAATACTCTAACCTTGCTCCATTCCTGGCCGATCTGGAGGAGGTCCTCATTGCTTCCTACTCTTCCACTCCCTAATCATGTATCGCTCAATCTCTCTGATGCCCTCGTACTGCTCAGCCAACTTCTCATTCCCAGAAATTCCCAGCTTCCTTTCGTGCTCGACAATCTCCTTTGACCAGAAGTCGTCGTCGATGGTCCACGTCCCGAGATCCTCGAATCCAAGCCGCTTGTAGAGTCCATACCCTTCAGCTGAAGCCACGAGGAAAGTTGGAAGCTTCTCATCGTCGCTGATGTCGACGACCGTCCGTAAAAGCTTAGCCCCGATACCTTTCCGCTGGTGGTCGGGGTCGACCATGATATGCTTAACATCTGGACGCAAAAGAGAAGATTTAGTAAACAACTCAAACGATAATCCACGCGGGACCTTAATGTCTTGGGCATCTCGTGGCCACGGCGCTCCCGTCCCCTAAGGGTCCTTACAGTTGTGTTTCCGCCCATCCACGGCCTTCTCGTAGCACGCGTCCATCTCGTCCTCCCTCGGATGGACAAAGCGCTCCCAGAGCTCCTTCATGTGGTCTTTGATGGCGAACAGCGCGGCCACGGGGTCTGGCTTCTCGGGAACGTCGGGCGTTTCGGCGGTCGTCGTAGAGTCGGCTGGCGGCCCTGTCGCGTCGACGACGTGGTACCTAACAAAACCCACCACGGCGTCTGAACCGGGTATCACTGCGACCAGGAACCGGTTCTTGGGAGCCTGTAGCGCGGCCCGCGTGGACAGGGGCAAGATGTCTCTTGGCCGGCGCTCAAACCAGGCTGCGCCAAAGTCGTCGAACTGAGCGAGGGCGAGGTGGTGCACCCTGGCGATGCCGTCGGCGTCTGCCTCGGTCGCGGGGCGGATGAGGATGTCTGGTGTCGACGCCATTGTCCGTCACTGGTATCCGTCAAGGTCTGATCCTGTGATTAGTGATTTCGAGTATCGCGGTGCGGCAGGGTCCTCCTTTTTGTATGAAGTCCGGGAATACCTAGGTCTTACAACCGGACGATGGGGCCTTGGAGGGTCGGAGGATGATTTGTCTGCATTGCGCCGGTTAAGTGGGGGCTTATCGGCATGACTCAACCGGAGCCCGGCCATGCCGCGATACCTTCCCGAAACGGTCTGGAGGCCAAGCTAACATTGGCCGGTGGAATTCTAGAGCCTGGGTATGCCGTTGTCAGCTTACGCGCAGTTCACTCGCATATGTGCACATTTCGAAAGCCTTGTTCGCACCCCAACTCCCACATCTCAGCTGCAATTGAGGCTAAACACTGTGAACAATGAAATAAACAAGATATTCGCAAGATCTCATTGGTATTTAAGGGCGTTTAACAGGCCCCAAGGTGCGTGGTAGAGCCATTGTAGCGAGTCACGAGCGCTGAACCAGAGGATAAGCACAATGCACGACTGGGGAAATACGATGCTGGTTTCATTTTACTGGTAGGGCATAAAGGAAATGGCACAGCAATAGACACAACCATCTCCTTGAAGCTCTCCCCCTTTTCTCTTCTTTTTGACCAACTCCCAAATACTTGAAAAAAAATACTCAACGTTCATAGGACCCATAAAAAGTCTCTAGGGAGCATAGGAAGCTTTTCGGAGAAGACGTTAAGGTGTTGTTGGCGCTCCTTTCTGTTTCTACCTTGTGCCCTACTTTCGCTCCTTCCCTTTCCAACCTCGGAAACAAAGGGGGTTATAGGAACCAATTTGCTCCAAATTTTCTAACAGCAGAGAAGGGGTCAACTGGCCGAGAAGGTAAAGTCAGGCATAAGTGCCCCAGACCCTCGAGCGTTCCCAGGTCCTACCCTCTCGCTGTTCGATCCGACCTTTTGTCATGTTCAAAATTCTTTTTGTTTGCCAGTTCCTCCTTTTAGCAGCCATCCTGAATTCTCTGCAGGCGTCCAGGAGGGCTCGCCGCACTGTTGTCCACCAGACTCAAGCAGAGCTCTACTCCGGGACCCATCGGCGTTTGCCACGTTTGCTCGGGTTACCGAGTGTTACAGTATGAACTAAGGGAGGGGAGGATGTAGAAATGCCCGGGACCTAGGCCCGGAGACGGAGTCCATCTCCGACTCAGGGCACAACCACCGGGGCAGAAGACGGAGGGGGCCCCAACCCTGTACCGGGGACCCCTTCGCGGAACGTTGCTACAGCTCGAGTTACGGGTCCTGGCCTCGGCCAGGCCCCCGTACGCTATATACCCCGCGGGAGGTCCGGATGTAACTACACCCTACATAGCGTTAAATATAACAACAACAACAACAACTCAAGCAGAGCTCTCCTGAAGACACGGAGAGAGAGCGTTTTCTCCGAAACCTGTTCACAGATCCATGGTGAAGCCCTTCTGCGTTTGGTCGTGCATGCAAGTGGCGTCGTGACCAGAAAGACTTTTCATCTCCGTGGCTTGCCTCTCTGCTCGGTCACTGATATCCAGCATGCTCGTGACATTGAGCATCCCTCGTTTTTTTCAAAGTGCATAAAAAGGCTCTCTCTCTCTCTCTCTCTCTCTCTCTCTCTCTCTCTCTGTTCTTTTCACCATTCCATTTTGACAGGAACCATCCCCCCTCTCCGTCTTCTCCCCAACACAACAGCTTGCATCTTCTGCAGCAACCACCTCTACAACCGCTTGCACCAGCAACCACCTTCACCAACCACCACTTTCATCTACAAAGATCCAACAGCCAACATGGTCAGCAACATTCACTCATCGGCATCAGTGGCGCGTAGGCCTCGCCTGCCCCCGACCCCGCCTGCGTCTCCCGTTCTCGGTAACAAGCCGAGATATGCCGAGGATCTCTCGGATGCTATCGAACGAGGGTGGTGGGTGGAATGGATTCCAGTAGAAGGCTGGCTGGACCCCTCGACCCCTCTCCCTCCATCCCCTCCCGCTTCCGATCTCAAGAAGAATCCGAAGCTGCGACAAGTTAAAGACATTTCAACCGCCAACTGTCGTGAGGAAGAACAACACTGGGTGTATTCTATCCCGGTAGATGGATGGCTCGATTCCTCGACCCTTCTGCCTTCCCCTCCTCCCGCTTCCGGCTCCAAGAAGAATCCGAAGCTGCGACAAGTTGAAGATATCTCAACCGCCAACTGTCGTGAGGAAGAACAACACTGGGTGTATTCGATCCCGGTAGAGAGCTGGCTGGACCCTTCATCCCCTCTCCCTCCGCACCCCTCTGCCCCTCCCGCTCTCGGTTCAAAGAAGAACCCGAAGCTGCGACAAGTTGAAGACATTCCAACCACCAACTGTCATGAGGAAGAACAGCACTGGGTTTACTCGATCCCGATAGAAGGCTGGCTGGACTCATCATCGGCTCCCCCTCTCCCGCCTGCCTCTCGCGCTTCCGGTTCCAAGACGAATCCGAAGCTGCAACATGGCGGGGATCGTCCAACCGCCAACTTTGAAGAGGAAGATCACTGGGTGTATTCCATCCCGGTGGAAGGATGGCTGGCCTCCTCTTAACTTCGTCGCGACACGTTCCAAGCAGGACCTACAAATGGATTCAGAAAGATGAACGGTCAACTTTGGTTTAAACCAAGACCAACATGTTTCGGTTTTGTGTTACTAGAATGGCGGCTATCTACGGAAACAACCGTAGGGTCTGTTGTTTTCCAAGTCTAGTTTCCATGTACATCTTTCCCGTCTTGTCATTCGCGAGACTTCAATCGTCTCCGCCAAGGCCGGGGAGTCTTCAAATACAGTCTACACAATTCGAAACCTGCCTACATTGACAATTATTTATGTGATTATGAGAGAATGTGTTTCTTGAAGCCATACGCGAAGCACGTAAAGCACCGTGACAAATCCCAGACGTAGCTCAGATATCACCACGATGCCTAGCCAGCTGGTTAGCTTGATCCTGGGCTCCAGGTTGCTGCAAAAGAACCGAGTTCATCCTCATGATCCCTATGGGCCACCCAGTCACCGCAGATTACCCGGTGTAATCTAACAGAGAGTGCGAGCGGTTGGGAATGGGGGGTCCATCACCTGGCCTAAGAACCTTCACGACCAGCAAGGCCAAAAGTGGGAAGAACCTCGCAAGCCACGAAGTCTGCCACGAGAAAGAATACGTATCAACGCCACGATGCAGATATTGACGCGAGAATTTTTTGTTTTCAAAGTTTAATCAAGAGCACAAATTTTGAACTGAAAAAAAAAAGAGAGCGAGAAAGAAGACACCTTAGCAGTCCCACCCACAGAGCCAACTCTTTCCGTCCTCTCCAGCGATAAACACAAAAAACCAGACCAAACGATCCTTCCTCTTTTACCATTCATTGAAAACCCTTCCATTATCGCCAGTGAGTTTTCTCATCCTCACCCCACCGCCCAGACCAACAGCAAGAAAAACTCGTATCGGCGTACAAAAAACATGGTACGAGCTGCCTCTCCCAGACGCCCGACCTCGAAAAAGAGGGAAAAAGGAGAGGGAGACAGAAGGAGAAGCTCGCGCCTTCGACAGAAAAGGGAGCCGAGAATGGGGCCGAGGGACCTAGATGTGACAACGATGATGGACAACGACGAATACGACGACCGCGGTTCCTACCGCCATCCGAAACCCGCTCAGAACGTGCCTGCCCCCCCGAAGGGTCCGGACGCCGGCCGGACTTTCCACCCGTTCCCCAAGCTCCCGGCAGAGCTCCGGCGGATGATCTGGAGGGAGTTCTACCTAGAGCCAAGGTACTTCATCGCCGGCGAGGATTCCGAAGCGTCTTACGGAGAAGACTCCCCGCTGCCCTTGGACCAGGACCAGTGGCACTTCAGCCGGGAGTTCACCCAGCGCATGACCCCGTACAGCCGCTGCGCGCGTTACTGGCGAGCCATCGACACGGCCATCGACTGCACATCACGCGAAGTCGCCCGTGGCTTGCGCGGCCGAGTCTGGTTCCCTACGTGGGCCTTCGCCTTCAAAGGCGATGATGATGGGGCTTGGGTCGGGAGCCTGCCGTGGCGTGACCCGGCGAAGAACCCCCAGAGGGGATACCAGTACCCCTCGGACGTCCGCATCAACTGGGACACTGATTGGATAAACTTGAGTTACCTTTTCGAAATTTTGTGTTCCGGGGATCTCGATGACCCTTCAGTCGTCTCGTCTCCGAAATTGGACTGGTGGGCGAACATCCAAAACCTCGCCGTGCCCTGGAACGTGCCCGACTACGGAATTGGTGATAGGAGTGTCACCGTGCCGAAAATGAACCTTTGGGTCTGCTGTCAAAAGATGCCCGCGCTCACAGCAGTGCGCGGGCTACTCCAGCCACTCAGATTGCCGGCGGCCACCCCTCGGGTCGTTGACTTGTGCGCGTCGGTCGACTACTTCCAGAGGCTTCACCTGCTCCGCCTAGAGTCTTGCGCCAACGAACACATCCGCAGGGTCAGGCTTGAAATTACCTGCAAAATGCCGGGGATCACATGGCCCCCCTCGTGGAGTCGCGTCCGGGTCCTCTTGTCTGGGGTACGCTTTCGAAATGAGTTCGAGGAGGACTGGGCTAAGATTCATCCAGCCATGGTATTTGAGTTCGAACGTGATGCTGAACGCTTCGCTGAGGTCGAGCTGTCGGAGGATGAGGTGGAGGGCTCAGAGCAGCTCTTCCGCGAGCTTGATCTCGAACCTATACAGGTCGCGGTTAGAGGCCTTGACGACTGGATTGAGTATGAGCGTCAGTTTCTATGGTAGTTGGAGTCGCCAAAGCATTGTTCGGACTGCGGCGAACTTTAGCAAGTGTCCCTACCTGGGAAAGCGGGAGATTTGCTAGTTTTCTTGTAACATCACACATGTCTTACCGGCACTGTAGTTAGGAAAATTGTGGAATACATTTTGATCCTTGCCGACGTCTGGTACCACCCGACGCTGTCTTGTTCTTGACGATGCCTTTTGCTCTTCCAAGCAATCGCCGGCAATCGTTGAGGGCCGGTAACAAGAAGCTGCTCTTTTGGGGGTTCTTGCATGGCCCAAGATATCCACGCAGATCTTTTTCCGAGAATCTGTTGCGGTTTTCCCAGGTCTCTAGGATAGACGCGATGAGCAACTGCAGTTGGATAGGGGCGATACGAAGAAAGAACCTTGAATTACTTAGAAGCAAAGGTGACCACACGTTTCAACGGAGACAGTGTCATGACATATACGGCCGAAGTAGTAATGAGGTCGTGATGTGGTGTGTATGGAGGAAGTGGAGTGATGCTGGAAATCGAAGTAGATGGCCTAGGAAATCCATAAAAGAATGTGATCACGAGTCCCCGAGAAGCCGCCATCAAGAGCGCAACTTCCACAATCATTATCACAGGCGCTCTTACCCTTACCATAATTCATAGCTTTCAACAAAAAACGGCAGTCGTCTTAGGTACCCTTTCCACCATTACTCCTTCTTACTAGCCTTCCCCTCAGAAACCATCCCCTCGCACCCAACGACCTTCCCCAGCGTCTCCTCGACCTTGCCGTACCCCTGCGTAGCAGCGTCCCGTTGTTCGCCAGCAGCCTTCATCGTCGACGCCGCGTGGGCTTTATCCTGTTCGCCCGAGGACGTCCAGGCGTGCGAGCCCGTGACGTTGCCGATGGTGGCCTATGGTGTGTGTTAGCTCACATCCTCTCGCTATAAATCATCCTCTCTAACAATCATCCTCAATGGCGGTCATTCCCGCCGGCAGTCGTCCCTCGCTAGCAAACACGCCTCATTCATTGCTACTGGATGGAAAAGGTGGGTGATTGGGAAGCCCTTACCTCGGCGGCGCCTTTGATGTACTCAGCATGCCCTGCGACGAGGCCCGGCTGGTTGTCGTTGTTTTGTTGGGAAGACATTGTGTTTGAAATTGTACCTGATGACACGCTTTAAGCAGTTCAAAAGTGAGAAAATCAAATGCAACTTTTCTTGAACGTTTGATGTTGGAAACTGCTGTAGGTCTTTTGGGGTTCTTCTTATAAAGGAGGGCGAGACATTGGTACGCTGCTCATGACGTCAAGATACCGACGTCATGATTATAGCGCCGCATCACATGATCGTTACACCACCAAGCGTAGGCTGAATCAATGACAGCCATCGAGTCTGACCGTTCAGGGACACACGGACGGTGGATTTTAGGGTGGCTGCGTTCATCCGGTATGGACGCATCCACATCGCCTGATGAAAGACAGATAACCAGAAAGATTGTTAAATATTAACGTAAATGTAGCTACATCATACAAATTATGTAAAAGCACCTGCGCAACACTCTAGACCCTCTCAGAGTGACTCGTCTCCCGCAAGTTGTCCTTCTTATCCTCCACCGCAGCAACGCGATCCTCAAAGCGCACGCCGGCGCTCGCGCTGCGCCACGCGGGGACGTTGGAGTCAAACAGCAGGTCAATCTCCTCGAGCGTCTTACCCGCGGTCTCGGGATACGTAAAAAAGATGTGGAACGTCATGGCGGCGCAGAACGTGCCGAAGATCATATACGTCTCCCACTTAATGTTCGTAAAAGCCGGTGGGACGAAGAAGGCGAGCGCGAGGTTGAAGGCCCAGTTCGACGCAGCAGCCAGGCCGACGCCCGTGGCGCGGTACTTGAGGGGGAACACCTCGGACGCGTAGATCCAGCCGATGGGCGCCCAGGTGAGGCCGTAGACGCCGACGAAGATGTAGCACAGCGCGATGACGGCCTTGGCGGGCGGGCCCTCGATGGACCACCGGAGGTTCTCGTCGCCGTCGACCTGGTCGACCGGGTAGCCGTGGACGGCCATGACGGCGCCGGTGGTGAAGTGGATGACGCAGCAGATGATGGCGCCGCCGATGAGGAGGGGGCGGCGGCCGAGACGGTCGATGATGGGGAGGATGGCGCCGGTGGTGACGAGGAAGATGACATATTGGATGATGGAGGAGGTCAATGCAGTGTTGCCACTCTGTATGGGTTAGCAGGTGTGTCGATCGAAAAGGTGGTTTGGAGGCTCACCATTCCAGCCATGTTAAAGATGTAAACGAGATAGTACAGCATCACGTTGCCGCCCAGCAGCTGCTGCCAGACCTGCACCGAGCAGCCGGCAAGGGTGCGCTTCCAGATCTTGGGACCGAAGAGACCGAGGAATCCAATGTTCTTGGACTCGGCGGCGATCCGGGCAGCCTCCTTGACCTCGTCCAGCTCCGCAAGCACGACGGGAGCGTCGCGATCGCCGCCGGCATGCAGGTGGGCCAGGACCTCGTGGCACTCCTCCCAGCGATCCTTCTGGGCCAGCCAGCGGGGCGACTCCGGGAAGAAGAACAGCGCAGCGCCGAGGATCAGACCCGGAATGCCCTGAACGCCCCAGGCGATGCGGAAGGCGTTGGGCGACTCTATGGTGACGACGCAGGCGTACGAGATGAGGTACATGATGAGGATGCCCCACTCGATGGACCACTGCTGGATGCCGACGATGCGGCCGCGGATGCGGGAGGGGGCGAGCTCGGCGAGGTAGACGCAGCACTGGGAGCTCGTGATGCCGATGGCGAGACCGCTGACGACGCGGCCGACGATGAGGTGGGCGACGTTCTGGGAGGAGCACTGCAGGACGGCGCCGACGATCCAGATGACGGAGGCGAGCTTCAGGGCGCCGCGGCGGCCCCACAGGTCGGCGACGAAGCCGGCGAGCAGGGCGCCGACGAGGGAGCCGCCGGACATGGAGGCGGTGATGCCGCCCTGCAGGGTCGAGGACGGGTGGTCGAAGTACTTCTTGTACTGGTCGGAACCGATCCAGGCGCTCATGGACGAGATGTCGAAGCCGAAGAGCATGCCGCCGATCGTGCCGAAGGCGGCGAGGGCTGGGGGAGAGGGATCAGCAACCGAGTGGACGGCGAGCCAAGGTCGGGGTGCATACCGTAGATGTTCCATATGCGATACATGATGGGCGAGTTGTGCCTGGTAGGGCGGTCTTGAAAACAGGTGAAGATATCTCGTCGAAGGGAGTCGAGTTGGAGAAGCTGTAGACAATGCTGGCGAAAAGGCAAGAGTCGCGGCCCTTGATCCACGGGGACAAGCAAGAAGCAGGTGGTGACGGGGAGAGGGCGAATATATAGATCGAGTTCGCTGCAACGCCGTGCCGGTTGACCGAGAAATATCACCGAGGTGCGGCTCCAAGAACACCAGACCAGATCAGATCAAGCAAATCCGGATTCCGGATATCCAACGACCCCCCATGTCGAACGCCCAGCAACAACTGCGAATGGAAGAAGTCAAGTGGTCGACGGTCGTTCTCCCACCGGCGGCGGTTGGGCGGGTGGTGGAGAATGGCTCACCTAAGGTTGTTGCGTCTACTAAGCGTCGCGCCATAAGGCCGGACAAAGCAAGGTCTCGTCGCGGACGTGGCCCGGAGCCATTTCAGTCTTTGGGCGTGTCGAAGAAGTCCAGGAAGTGCTGCCGTCGTCGAGTCGTGTTAAGCGCACGTATGAGAGCGCGAGGAGGGCTCATGGTCTGGGGCGCGACGACGTCATGTCCGGGTGAGCGCCAAGGACAAGGCCGGGAGAGATCACGGAGTCAGCCGCCGAGAGAGCCTCCGCGGGGAAGGAAGGAAGGGGCCGGGGGGGCTTGGGGAAGGCGGCCTCTGCATCCATCAAGGGCAGGAACGTATGTACATTAGCACCGCTCCTACCCGTACCAGTCACGTTTCCATCACGCGAAAAATAATAATAATGGGGATCTCGTCAGTTTTTCTTGGCCGCTCTTGCCTTTTGTCACTGGTGGTTTGTCACCTCACCAGGAGCCTCCAAATCAGACCAGTGACGGCACACTGCACTCTGAGAGGAAGGAACCAGGTGAAAAATGGAGACATCGAGTGGGTCTCGGCAGCTGGTGGATGCCTCGGGCAGATTTCTGGGGCTCAAACGACCAGAGATCGTCACCCGCAGTTGCCCGAAACGGACTAACGCCCTCGGCGACCCGCATCCGCACCTGTAGCATCCACTTCCCAGGCACGAAAGCCGGGATCCTCATGGAGGCCGAGCGTCATTGTCGTCGGATTGACCTGAGGATACATTGCGGTGGTGATATTGAGGTAGCTCGGTAGGTACCCTAGGTATGTATTCATCAACAACCAACAGAGCATCTGTTCGTATTGGGTACTGGGGGGACAATCCAACTATACTTCCTTCTGTTCGGCGGCTTCCGGTCGGTGGCGATGCATGTCCTCCAACCGCCGGTAACGTATCAATTCGACTCGGAATTCGGCCGAGGCGTTGGTTGATCGTCACCTCTACCACCCAACAACTCACTATGCATCAAATAAGAACCATCGACGCGACAAAATACTGGAGCGACGATGCTTGACCGCATGCCAATCCTGGAGAACAATAGTGTATACCTACCCCAGAGCTTGTCTTCTCCCCGATGGTATGGATCCCCTAAACAACACTTAATTGCCATTGCTCTGTCTGTCTCAACGGTTTTCCGCGCGAAGGTTTGGCCCGACAGCTCTACACGCCGGGCGAGGTTAAGAAGCTCGGCACTTGGCAAACCTGCCAGGATGTCTCTCCCAGTTTCCCACACACGCGGCGCCTTGTCATCTGCCATCTGCTCATAACGCATAGAAAACATATAGAAAGGTTCCGCAGACGCATTGATTAGACTTTCCAGCCAAAACGCCTGTCGGTAAAAGCTACATTCATCCTTCTTGCGCTCCAATCATGGGGCCCCAAATCTCCCATCTTGTTACCGTTCTTGTGTGACCGAGAACCCGCCGGTACAGGCCCATCGGTCCGGCATTACCCATCCGCGGTGGCCTTCTCCACTGCCGACCGACGTTGACCCACCATCGGCTATGCCAGCACAACGACCGTCTCCGTTCCACGGGGACTATGATGCCCGATCCGACTTGACGAGTCAATCAGGACGGTCCGGAATCAAGCGGTAACTCGTGTCCTCGGATAACCCAGTAGCCCTTCGACGAGTACAAGGTCCTCCAGAACGCATCGTCCCTGGTCCCGTAAGGCACCACCTCCTCGCCAATAGCCCAGCAGTCGAAGGCGTCGCCGGGGATCGCCAGGTGGAGCTCCCTGAACTTAGGACCGGCGTTGAACACAAAGGCGTCGGCATCCCGAAGGACGGCCTCTCGGTTCGCGTCGCTCCTGACGTCGTAGGCAGATCCCTCCTCGAGTAAGGGGTGCGCCTGCGGGCCGTATACCGAAAGGTGAAGCACTTGGAGGTTGGGCAGGTAGGGCACGGCATTTTCGAACCGCGTGCCGACGCAGAGGCCCCATTCCGCGAGGAAGACGTGATACTTCAAGTCGACGCACTGGATGGCTTCCAGCCTTTGCGGAAGGAAAAACCGGTCCATCGATAAAAGACGACGATGAAAGTACTGGCAATCGTCGAAGTTGAATGCATTCGTGCCGTAGAGAACGTCAATCGTCTCGGCGTATCTAGGTAAGCACTGTTAGATGTACCCTCCCAACGTCTTCACGCAGACACCTCGATGAACTCACGCCTGTCGACACGATAGAAGCCATCCCATTACGCCCAGGAAGCACTTGCCAGGCGTCTCCCCGTGCCACCGGTGGCAGTTGGGCGCCTCGCCCGCCAAGCACCTATCTTCGCCGATAGTCCGCCACCACTCGTGGTCCCTCAGCTCCCTGTGGCAGACGCAACTCCTCCAGCGCCATCGCCGTCGGCGCCTCAGGTGGCGCGCGATTTCCCCCTCGCGCGCTGTCTGCGAGGGCGAGGGCCTGGTCCCGCCGTGGCCCGCAGGCGTATGAATTGGAGGGCAGTCGAATTCGACGAGAACATGGAGCGTCTTGTTACCAAATGCTTCGGCGATTATGTCAGTGCGTAGTTCTGCTGGAAGCCGAAAGAACGGGCCGTTGGGGGTGATTAGCTTGGGACTTTCGGACGGGACGTTGACATTGGCTGGTGTTATGGGACGTCGGGGGGTGGATGGGAGGTAAAGAGGTTCAGGCTCGTTAAAGTGCTGTTCCCTGATGTCTTTTTCTCGTCCGACCTTCTTGCGGATCCAGGTTGACAGCGAATTCGTCATTTTTGACGGTGGGGAATTGAAGAGAAGAGTCGGTGAGGTTTTCTTCGAAAAGCCGAGGGGAGTTGGTGCCTTTTGTTGTTTCAGCCCCCTACAGTCTTGCGGTGCCGCTCGATTGCAGTTGCTGCAACGACCCGGCGAGGCACAGAGGCCAGGTCTCTTTTGGTGAACCGGGTGGCTGCTGTAACATCGTGAGTAACCACTGGATCCATGGATTCGTTTGATTGTTGGGACTTTGGTTGGACAAACGTCGCAAGTGTTGGTGTTGTTTGCTAGCAGCCCAAGTCCAACACAAAATCTCAAGAATCCAGGCAAATGCGGCACTGGGTACTTGGGTACCCACAAGAGAAGGAAGGGAAGGAAGGAGCGATAAGATGTCTACCTACCACCTCCTTCGATACCTACCCCGGCAGGTACCCACCTCAATAGTATACGTACTCGACAACAAGACTCCCATAAATCTAGACTAGGTATAGAACCTGAGTACTAGCTACTTCCACTCTTTGTATCTGCTTCCTACCACGCCTCTTTCTTCATCCAGCCTCAACCGGTCGTAGCTTCAGTCTTATCAGCATTGTCTTCAGAGTTAGACTCGATAACCGGGAACCCAAGCACGCCACGAATCGGCAGAACATGCTTTCCTCGTCTTGTTCTGACGGCCATGCTCTCGCATTCAACAGACGATGAGAGCTTCATCTCAGCGTTCAAGGCCGGTGTAATTTAAATTCGGTGATTACCAGTCTAAAATCCTTTCCTAAGCCTGAAACCTTCAAGCACAATCATCCGCATAGCCTCGGTGACACATTCCAAGCTTCCATCCGACTGGCCGTGAAATTTCCTCTCTTCCACCTCGGCCTCAGTGACCCAGGCCCAGTCTTCGTGTTCCTCATCCTGCAGCACAATTTCCGTCGTCGTGTCCGTAACCTCGACGATGAAGACCGCAATAGCCCAGATGAGGCCGTCTACGGGTAACAAGCAGATGTTGAGCTTGTCGTCCATGGAGGCGTCCGCAGCTGCCGGGCCGATACCGCTGCCATTGCCGGACTGACCCAAGCCAACGGCACACACGGCCTTTCTGGCTTGCAACCGCGTCTCCTCGAACAGCTCGCGAGCAGCGACGTCGATTATCGTCCCGTCGACTTGCAGATCCGCAGTCCCTCCTGGGACTTCCCACCTGAGGGGAAAGGAGTCCGACGCGGCGCGTTTGAGTAACAGCGTCTCGTAGACGGGCTTCCCGGGCGAAGTGTCGGGTCTTTGTCGGAAGACGAGTGCTCCGCCGATGATGTTGTGGATATCCGGCCGTTTCGCGAGTAGTTCGGCGGGAGAGACTAGGAAGTCGGAGAGACTCGCGTCGGTCTCGAGTTCTGTCCGATGGTTCTGCATCGCTCTGAAAATGGCACTTGACTGCTTCGTGCGAATATTGCTCGTTGAGTCACCCTACTAAGCTTCTTGAGGGATTAAATTGTATCACGAGACGGATTGGAACCGCGGACTTGCCCAATTGAGATGTACTTCGACGTATGACATTCTTACGTAAGGGTACATTCCGGAATCCACATTCCTACGGACTTCTCCGTATATCTATACCTTAAGATTTGCTCTCTAGGTGAAGGGTAAGAGCATCCCGGCTTCTTATGCGAGTTGGAGGATGGAAGGTACAGCTAGCTCGCTCTACATCTCGGTCCTTCAGGTGCTCCTGCAGTATTGCCAGAAACGCTGTCCGAAACAACAGCATCTCCCACCTCGTAGTCACTCCTTCGATTCCGTCCTCTACACCTCTCCCACTTAGGACGTTCAACTCCGACTATCTACTTGACTGGCAACACGTATCCACTGTCGAAAACGGCAACACATGATATTGAAGACCGACTATGGGGACTTAGGGGGCCGTGAGAAGAGGGCTACGACGTCTACCGACTTGAGACATATGACCTATGACAGCAGTCGTGATGCCCACGAAGGCCAGAAAGATCGAATAGTCGACCGAGAACCCTTTTCAAATCGGAGAGACACAGTTCATTATTCTCCAAGAAGGGATTACGATCGACCCCAAGACCGAACTCTGAGCCGAGTCGATAGATGGGTGCATATGCTTCGGGATTCCCGCTGGATCCACGCTCGGCTACGTCGAGATCGCAGCCAGCCTGGCAACACTGGAGCCCTGTCATTTTCTACTTTGGCTACTCCACCAAGCACGATGCAAGATGCTTCACGATGAGGCTCAGCAATACGTTGGCGTCAACTCGGCTGTTGACCACGTCAGGAGTAGCAAGACCAAGGCTCTGGGGGTGAATTTATTGCTTGAGTTCAACGGAAAGAAGTGGTATCACGCCGTTAGCGAAAGACAAAAGGTAAGCTTTCTGTCGTAGTTTCTCCAACTCTATGTCCATTATCCGTTGAAAATCGCAGCTTGAGGGTGTAGGACCTCAAAATGATGTCCTGGACAGCTACCTTTTGACGGTATGTACCGATGGGTGGACTGCAACGATTATTTTAATCGGCGCTTCAACTTTTAACAAGTAGGTTTCTTCACCACAAGGCAGAGCGGCTCTGCGCGGCACCACTCTAACGCCATCATCCAGCGCCTACGCCTCCAATGAAAATTTCGCAGAAGGTAGAAAAAAAACCGAAAATGTCTATTCTGTGGTCTTTCACCTGTCTTGACAAAGTTACAAACGCCACGATGGTAACATTTAGGCGAGACCTACTAACGAAGAAACTTCGCAAAACACATGGCCACCGGGTTCGCCCACCAAACAACTTCTTTTTTCGTCTCTCGTCATCGTCAACATCCTTCGTGTCATCACCACCTTCATCTCCGAGCTTCACAACCAGTGTCCCATACTCCAGTCGTAGCCCACGATGGCCGAGACCAAAGGAAGCGTCACTGACCAGATGGACGGGGACATTCTCCCGGCATCTTCCAACGCAGACCGAACATTCCACCGCTTTCCTGACCTTCCCGCGGAGATTCGGCGGATGATCTGGAGGGAGTTCTACCTTGAGCCGAGGACCTTCCACACCCAGCTCTGTGACTGGCAGGTGTATTACGACACCGTCGACGACGACAACGATGACCAGATCATATTGTTCGGCAACGAAACGGCTGAATACATGTACAAAATGGCTCCCGCCCTCCCCGGCATGCAGTCGTACTACGACTCCATCGACACTTCTATTGATCGCACGTCGGCTGACGTCGCCCGTACGGTCCGCCCCCATTTCTGGCTCCCCCCGTGGGTCTCCCGAGATGGGGAATGGATCGGGGTCATGCCGTCGCGCGACCCCGCGAACGGCACCCGCCGCCCCATGCGCGCGCTACCCAACGAAGCCAGGGTCAACTGGGACGCCGACTGGACGACCGTCACAGATGACTACAATATATTTCATACGGGAGGTTGGGACGCGAATATTCTGGTGTCTCCGCAGACGGAGTGGTGGGCCAATATCCGTAACCTTGTCTTCTATTACGAACCCTCACTTCGCCTCGCAGAAAGCCGCTTCGTCACCCAGTCGAACGTGGACCTCTGGATCTGTTGTAGAAAGATGCCCCTCCTCGAGCAGGTGCGTGCAATCTTCAGGCCATGGCCATGGCTGTACGAAGTAGCCACCGGCCCGCTCTACCGAATCTACGAGCTGTGCGAGGCACTGTCCCATTTCCAGAGGAGGTACCTGCTGCGCAAGAAGTCCTGCGCCGATGCGCACATGTGGAAGGTCAAGGTCGATTTCGTTCTGCCTCCGCAGATGGCGGAGCTCACGTGGGATCGCGTCTGGTCCCTCATGTCCCGGGCGGCATTCATGACGGAGTTCAAGGCTGAGTTACGCGACTTGGGCGTCCTGCGCGAGTCGCGCTACGGGTGGCTGCGATTCATTTTGAATCACGTTGAGGACCTTGCGTCGAAGTTCGAGAGGGTCGACCTGCATGAGAAAGAGCAGAAGGGCCTGAAGCAGCTCTTTCGCCGTCTTGACCTGGCACCGATACAGGCGGTGATGAAGGGCCTCGACAAGTGGGTTGAGTACGATTCTCAGCATGGCCACTGATGTGGAAGAGGTTTTGGGCGAAGTAAGCTACGACAAATTACAAATTGGTATTTGACGTAAAGCCGCTGTTACACGACAAAGCCTACTTCCTGTCGAGTTATCAGTTGCATTTCAAGCGGTCATCTCGGAGATATATTACTGAGTTATCTGAAATTCGTTCCTGATCCGTCGGTAGCAAGGAGAAGTTCAGGGGTAGCTAGGATGTAAGCAGAATCAACTTTGATTTCTAAGTAGTTTCTGGGTGACATGTCTCGAAGAATCAATCAAACGCCCTCTGGCCAGTATCATCCAGTCTCCCAAGCATAGTTCCCATCCTCACCAACCCAAAATCAACCCTCATACACCTAACCCATCACTCAATCGCAGCCCCTTAACACGACCTCCCACAAAACAAAACAGAACGTGTTCCTTCCGATCACCATCGACCGTTCATCCTCCGACATAGTGCCGCTCCGGCGGCGGAAAGAGCACCTCATCTGCACCCCTGGCTCTGCTTCCGGCGGATCTCCTCATCGAGCTGGTCCTTCATCTGCTGGCGGCGCTGGATCTCGCCGTCGAGGCGATCCTTCATGCGCTCCCTGTTGCGGATCTCCTGGTCCAATCTGTCCTTGTCGCCGCCGTCACAGCTGCCGCGCGCGAAGACGGCGGCGGGAGGAGCGTCGACGTCGACGTCCAGGTCTAGGTCTGTGCTGACGTCGCGGGAAGATAGAGGGCTTGCGACGACGGTGGAGAGGAGGGCTGCGAGGAGGATTGTCTTTAAGGAGTGCATTTTTGTGGTTGTTTGTTGTGGTTTTGAGGGTTGTTGGTTGTGGATTTGGTCTCTTTGAGGGGGTACGACTGTCTTAAAGGTAGAAGAGATGATGGACGATAGTTTTTGTTGAAGCTGTTGACTTGAGGCCTGTCGAACAATACGTGTTCTCGATGGGATCTCCAACCCTTTAAATACTTCAAAGCCTCAAGTCCAGACCACCCGCCAAGCCCTCGACATCGCGAAAACACCCATTTAGTCTTTCCAACCATTCCCAAACGGCCATCGCGGGTCGCAATGCACAGCGGCCGGCATGGTGGGTGTGAACTGCCCAACCACGCCGAGCCCACTCGACCGGCACCTCCCATCAACACCAACTAAAACCAAGGCGCAGATGAACAACACTCCGCCCGCGGCGAGACCGACAACGAGAAACTTTCTCTCATCCTAAAGCTCTGCCGGGGCGCTCGGGCAATGATCCCGCTTCACCTTAGCTTCGCTCGGACTTGTCTCCCCTCGTTGTCGTTCTCCAAACTGCACCAGTGACAACATCAGACGAGGCTCTTCTCGGGGCGCACATGTACACGTAATACCATCCGGCCAGTTAGCCGTCGGAGCGGACGTCCGCGAGAGGAGTTAAGCTTTTTTGTTCTTGGTCTATGCTCCTCCTCGGCAAGAGGATGACGAATACTCCCACGATTCAGGCAGGATGCCGGGCGGCGAGGATGCCTGACTCCCGTCTGGGCGAAACGGAAAAGGCGCGGGGCCGCGGTGCAGCACTTGCTTCGTTTCCCGTCGGCGCGGCTATCATCGAGCGAGACCTGTGGAGGGTGTTGGAAAAACGAGGCGGAAACTTCAGTCTGTAATCAGGGCGCAGCGTTGACGCGGCCGAGGATTCTAGAAGTTAGGAGTTGTGCTAATCTCCCCAAGGTTGACTGTTTCCCGACATGAAGGTCAAGATCATTGAAAGAGGTCTAGATTTTTCAAACTGATCCCGCTTCCCTCAGTCGATCGTTGTGGAAACTTTCGTCCTCGGCAAGTAACATGATATTTGATTGAAGCGATACCGAGAATGGCGAGGCTTAACAACCGCACCGCCGACGATCCCGACGGAATGGAACAGCAGCGCGGGTAACCCGTCGATCATCGTTGCGCCCGTCCCACCCCCTCTCCTCTCCCTCTCGTCCAACCTGCGATCCCAGCGGCCCCCAATTCACAGCCATTCAAGCCGGGCCATGCCTAACCTTAAAACTCTCACAGAGTGGGGGACGCCAGCCTGGATAAGCATTCTTTTCGTCGGCGTTGGAGCTTTGATTCTCTTCGGCAAAGGGGGGCCACGCGTTGCTACCCACACATACTACCAGCCACCACGCTACGTTGTAGTCGCATGTATGCTTCTTTTTAGAGCTCGGCGCTCCTTACAGAAGAGCAAGGCGTTTCAATTCAATCTCGAGTCATGACATTCTCCCCCATCATCGTCTTCTTTTCTAGTCTCCGTCTCTGTCTACAAATCCCACGGAACCCGAATACCCCGCCGGCGATGGATCGATTACCTCCAACTCTCCGAAAGAACGCTCCACCAAAGGGAACCTTCAGAACCCTCAGAAAGAGGTGTGCCGCTGTCACTCCCCAAAGTTCTGCCAACGATGCATCCCATACTTTCTTCCAAATCAATTTAACTCCCGCCGAGGGGGAGGTGTGAAGGCACAGCACCGTAGTTTCCCCAACACCCAGGAAATGATCCCCTTCTCCCGATCATTTGACGAACCCAGACCCCTCGTCCATGTCATTCAAATAAGCTCGCCCAGTACCCATGACTCGATACACTAGTCCTCGAAGCTCTTAATGCTCTCGAAAGTGGGTACTATCACGGCGGACGATGGTGTGCAAATTCCCCGTAGCCTCCGCCTCCGCCCGCTCCGGCCACGCGTTGTTTCTCTGCGCCCCGACCGACTGGAGCCCCCTCCGACGACATCCCCCTTCCCAGGTTGGATCCAAGGTTGCGGTGGGGAAATGTTATTTCTCACCCCCAAGTTGAATATCCCTCCTCCCATAAGCACCCAGACTGCAATGATGACGGGTAGTAGCGACGGACGACGGCAACAGTGATAGACGACAGTGATAATGCCGGACAACAGTGACAGCACCGGATGGTAACTGTTGTAATCGGCGCAATGCTGGATCTCGGGATTAATCCGGATCCGGTGGGTCACGTGCCCCAAGGTCACAATTGCCCCATCAGGCAGTTGCCCCACCAGGGGTATCTCGATACAAGCCATATGTCTTGCGTCTGCCCAGCGAAAGGCAAGAGATAAGAAGAAGAAGAACAAGAACCAGCAATGTCACTACTTTGAATGTGATCGTTGCTACCTACGTTACTCGTACGAGTACATCGCCTACCGCCTGTGAATCCAACAGTAACAACAGCACAAAAAGAATGATAGAAATAGGCTGTACTAGATAGAAAGGATGTAAAATACTTGACCTAGGCAGGGTGCTAGCCTTGAGCTTCGTCCAACTCAAAACCTCTCCGGCAGTGTGGTCAACCAATCACACCCCGCAAGGACGGAAAGCAACAAGCCCAAGAAGAGGGATCGATCACCTGATCCTCCTCCCTCTTCATCCTTTTCACTTTCAAACTACCAGAGGCTGATAATCCTAACGGCTCCCCTCAGCTGTACGTTCCCGTAAATTAACTTCCTAGCGCTTGATAGGCGCCATGCATCTCCTGCCAGACTCTATCGATAGCCTCCCGCCGGCCACTTTCCCCGAGTTTCCTCCGTCTTCCCTTAACCTTCTCCAACCAACAATCCGATATTTTCACTTTCCCGTCGTCGCACCTGTCGATCCCTCGAGTCTAGAACCAAGTTCGCCCAGAAGTCCTCCTCGCCAACCAAACCCAATAATGACGACATATCGTTTCCGTCGTTGCTTCGCCACACGTCCAGGCAGGACCTTCTTCTACAATCTTCAGGAAAATTTCCGTCCATATCTTTTGGCCAGGTGAAAAGATAAAAATCACCTGTCTTGGTTTCGGGGGGAAAGTTCGCCGGGTTGGTGTCACATCGCGATAAAGTGGCCGTCGGCGGCAAAATCAAAGTTTAAGAAAGACTGAGACAAATTATTTCTAGCGGTTGGCCGTATCGATCGGCTGAGCCAACCAGAAAGATCGCAAAGCCATCATCTGTGAGAGTGATCGGAGCCGTAGTGGGTCCTGGTCGCTGCCGATTCCGCTAAAGGTGGGTCGCTGGTCCGGATGAGCCCCGTGCTGGGTGGAGAACTCTCGGCTATACCTGGGCTACAGCCGAAGTACAAGGTTTGACCAATCACAGTCACGTTCACGACGTCCCCAAGGTGCAAGCAGGAAAAGAACTTTGAGCAGAAGTTGATTATTAGGTACTCTATTAAAGACAAGACAGCCAAATCCTCCTCTGAATCTTGGATGCAAATTCGGCGCAACCCATGCAAAAGGCCATTCGGCCGCAGACGTATATTCCACCCACCGACCCTTGGCTTGCCCTCCTGCCTCGATCGGGCCTCAACCGTCAGGGTATCTATTCTAGTTTCGTGCTTCATGCCACGAATCTCCGTCGTGATAGTGGTATCATTTTCTCTTGGTTCTCGCACACATGTGTCAAAGCGAGCACATTTCAGCAAATGCAGTTTCGGTAACTCAAAATCAAACAGTTCAGACCTTGTCCTCTGGCCTGTTGCCGGGGGAGCCCTCGCCGGTACGGGTGTCGCCCGACAGGTTGGTCATGGTTCGATGCTGGGAGCGGCTGCGACGGCCGGTGGACTCGCCCGTGTCCTTGCGGCCGAAGGAGGCCCAACTCTTGAAGCTGGACATGGTCATGGTCTTCTTGAAGTCGCGGCCCTCGTCGTCGCCACCCTGGCTGAAAGCGCCGCGGACGACCTGGTGGTCCTCGAGTAGGTGGAAAGTGCGCTTGACCCACTTCCAGGCCTCAACACCGAGGACGTAAAGCATGGTGAAACCAACGGAGATGCCCCACTCCCAGGTGATGCCGACGTGCTTGAACAGGGTGGTGTTAACGGTGGGAATGTAGACGACGGGGAACACAGACAGAGCGCCGATGACGACAGCCCAGAAGAGGAACTTGTTGGCGTAGAGGTCCTTGAAGAGGGGGAACTTGCTCGGGTCCTCGGGGTTCAGGCGGAACATGGAGCGGCGAAGGCTCTTGAACTCCCAGGCAGAGATCAAAATGATCCAGGTCAGCTCGGCAAAGACTGCGGCACGGGCACGGAAGACAGGTCTGCAAGCCTCGCTAAACTCCTTGTTGCAGGACTGGCCGAGGTTGCCGTCGTTGGCGCCCCAAACAATAATGACGAAGGTGACCATGGTCAGGGCTCCCATGATGATGCCGTAGACGACCATGTCCACGAGGATCTGGTTGGTGAAGACACCGCGCTTCTTGTTCTGAGGGGGCTTGCGCATGACATCGGGGGCAGCCTCCTCACGACCGAGACCAAAGGCAGGGAAAGACGAGGTAACCATGTTGATCCAGAGAATCTCGAGGGGTGAGATGGGGAAGACGGAGAGACTGTCGCTGTCCCGGAAGGCCAAGCCGCAAACAAGGAGAATGACCTCGCCGACGTTGGAGCTGAGAAGATGGAGAATGAACTTCTGGATGTTGTCGAACATGCGACGACCCTGGCGAATGGCGGCAACAATCGAGTTGAACTTGTCGTCAGTGAGCACAATCTTGGAGGCAGACTTGGCGACATCAGATCCGGAACCCATGGCAATACCGACGTCAGCACGAGCGAGGGAGGGTGCATCGTTGACACCGTCACCAGTCATGGCCATGAATGCATTGCGGCGGCGAAGAGCGTCGATCATGCGGGTCTTGGTCTCGGGAGCGCAACGGGCAATGACCAGAGGCAACTCCTCTAGAGCATCAATCTCGGCGTCGGTCATCTTGTCAAAGTCGGTAGCCTTCTGTACAACAGCCTTGGCGATGTGGTCAGGCAGAATACCAAGGTTCTTGGGGATGATGCCGACTTCCTTTGCGATGGCCTTGGCGGTCTCGGGGTGGTCACCCGTGAGCATGTGAACCTTGATTCCGGCGGTAGAGCACTCGGCGATGGACGGCTTGGTCTCGCGGCGAGGAGGGTCGTAGATACCAGCAAGACCGAGCAGAGTAAGTCCTTGCTCAACCTCGGTACGCAGCTGCTCTTCCTTATCGGTAGCGACGTTGGCCTGGTTGACTGTGAACTTTCCGTCCCATTCGCGGTAGCTGATGGCAAGCACACGCTGGCCCTGGGAAGCCAGGTTGTTCATCTGGTCGAGGACCTGTCCCTTGAGCTCCTCAGTGAGCTCCTGCTTGGCGTCTCCAAATCCGAGGTGGGTGCACAGATCCAGAATGCGCTCGACGGCTCCCTTGGTGAAGACCAGGCTGTTCTCCTTGCCCCAGACATCGGCACTCTCGCCGGCCTCGGGAACATCGTAGATGACGGACATGCGCTTGATGGAACTGTCGAAGGGGAACTCGGCAAGCTGGTGCCAGCCGTGTCCCTCGAGAGACTTCTTGCCGAGCTTGAAACGGTGGGAAAAGACCTGAAGAGCAATCTCGGTAGGCTCGCCGGTAGTCTGCCACTTGGCCTCCTCCTCGTCATATCGAACGGTGGCCAGGTTGCAAAGGGCGGAGGACAGGAGGAAGGCCTTGAGCGCAGGGGTCATCTCGGCGTCAACCTCGGGCTCGGGTGCCTTGGCGGGCTGCTTGTTTTGCTGCAGCTTCTCCTCGGGAACGTCGAACTTGAGGACGGCAGCGGAACGCTCCTGGTCGTAGTCGCGCTTGGGAGCTTCCTCGATCTTTTCCTCTTCCTTGGCCTCGCTGTAGGTCACCCTACCCTTAGTTGGGTCGGAGGGGCTCTGGGAGTCGTGGACAGTGTAGGTGTGGGACATGGGGAGCCAGGCCTTGCGGACGATCATGGCACCCTGGGTCAGGGTACCGGTCTTGTCGGAGCAGATGTTGGTGACACCGCCCAGCGCCTCGAGGGCAGAGAGATCTCGGACGACGACATTGGCCTTTCTCATGACGGTGACGGCGACGACCATGGTAATGGTGAGGACCCTGTACTTTTGTTAGATGGATTACGAAGATGCGTGTACAGAGCAACTTACGCGACCAGAGACTCAGGGATGATGGCAATACCAAGCGAGACGGCGTAGATGATAACTTCACCGCTGACATCGAACTTGTGGGCGCCAAACACGATCATGGCAAGGATGATGGCGCAGCCGAACAGCAGGTAGGCGAGAGCCGCGAGCTTACGCTGGAGAGGCGTGCCCTCGGTGAGACCGAGGAACTTGCCAACGGCATCGTAGACACGTCTGGCGCCACCAACAACGGGCTGGCGCTTGCCGTACTTCTTGTAGTTCATGGAGCGACCCGGCTTGCGAACCTTCTTCTGGGTGGAGGCGGCGATCTTGCCGACCTCGGTCTGCATACCCGTGGCGATGACAATGCCGCGGCCACGGCCCTTGCGAACGATGGTGGTGGCATAGCAAAGGTTGAAACGATCGCCAATGCCGACCTCACCCTCCTCGGTAGCGGGCTTCTCGGTGCCGGGAACAAGAATGTTGTTCTCGATGGTCTTGTCAACGGGAGCGGCCTCGCCAGTCAAGGACTGCTCGTCACAGGACAGGTTCATGGCCTCGAACATGCGCATGTCGGCGGGAACGGTGTCACCCATCTTCAGCAGGATGATGTCGCCGGGAACAACTTGGGCGCTGCGATGCGGGTTAGCTGCGTGCCAAGCAGGATCAAGCAAGTTCGCCGAGAGCCAAGAACAGGGAACAGGGGCGAGCTGCGCGCGCGGGCAGGGAGCGTACTTACTTGGGGATAACCTGGGTCTTGCCGTCGCGCAAAACATTGGCCGAAGGGGCAGACAGGGTGCGCAGAGCGTCCATTCGCTTCTCGGCGCGGTACTCCTGCCAGAAGCCGATCGTGACGTTTGCAACGATGACGAAGGCGAGGACACCGCCCTCAATGTAGTCCTTGATGGCGAAACTGAGAATCATGGCGAAGATGAGGACCAGCACCATGGCATTGAAGATCTGCTTGCTGAGAATGGTGTACCATGGCACCGAGTCGCCGACCTCGAACTCATTTTCGGGGTACTTCTGCTGTGCCTCTTGAACCTGCTGCGAGGACAAGCCCTTGTCGATGTCGACTCCCAGCGCCTGGGCAGTCTCGTCGACCGTCAGCAGGAAGGGGTGCTTTGGGTAGTCACCAGACATTGTGTCGTGTCTGTACTGGCGACGTGAAGGTGATTCAGGTAGATTCCATTCACGGAAAGGGTAGGAAGGGGGGATTTGACTAGATCAACGAACGATTGGCGAGACGTCGCGATGGTGTTGAGGGGTTCTCTGTGAAGCGAGGTCAGAAAAAAGATTGACTCTGAGAACCAAAGAAGCTTCTTCGCAAGTGGAGAGGTGGTTTTTGATGACCGAAAAGTCTAGGCCTTGAGATGAGGAGGACGGGGGAACAAGCCTACCTTTATAGATAGCTGCCGAAGGACTGGTAGACCTGGTCCGGGCAAGATGTGGAAGTACGTCGGAAGCTTGAGTGTCTTGGTCTCGTTCACAAGGTTTTGTCGCTGGGGGCAGGGTAAAAAACATCCTGGGGGTCGCCAAGGCTGGGCGGATGATAACACGCCCCCCCCTCTCGTGTGCAGGCGCCAGGAGGCGCGAGAGGGCGTGAGGCGCGAGGCATTCGGTCATTGTGCCGACCAGGGAGCCGCTGATTGGGCAGCAAGGCTGGTACCAAGACGGTAGACATGGGCGCTCATCTTGGCGGCAGAATGGTGAGCAAAGACGCACGCAAGGGTGGTGAGCTTCTTGGCCTTTTGGTCGAGAATCTGGCGAAAGAAACAGAAGGCAGCAAAGGTCCGGCTGAGTGGTGGTTCTCGGGTGACGATGACCTTGGCGGAACTCTTGGCGGAGGGCAGCGGCGTCGACGGGAGTGGGGCACCCTGGAGGGGTGGGGACCGGGCGGTGGGGCACATCAGCCTGGACACTGGACTTTCTGGAGGACGGCAGGTGAGCAAAGTACCTAGGTACCTCACGTTTTTCAGAGGGAAGCAAGGAAGCTCCCTGCCAAATGGCATATCCGACCGAACTACTCGGTACTCAACATGCCAAAAAGAGACTTCAGTCAAGTTTGGCAGGCACGGCATAGTAACACAGTAGGTGCTACCTACCTAGGAGGTAAGCTACCTAGGTAGGTAGGTATACAGCAGATGATTGACTCATGAGATCACTGGGCTTCATAGGTAGTTGATGATGGGAAGGCACGGGTTGGACAAACACCAAAACTGTAGCACCTGCCGTACGGCATCGAGATGCTCCCCCAATGGAAATACACATAGGGCAGGAGCGAGACACCGCCCGCGGGGAGGAGGAAGGAGCGGGCGGAGGTGGAGGGCCTCAGGGTCAGGGAGGACAGAGAGTCGGAGACCCGGGGAAGAGAGACATGCATGCAGGAGACTGAGACGCGGACCAGAATCTGATGGGAAAATCAAATTCGACCACTGCCATTGCTGCGGGTGAAGGCGTTTGCTTTTTTCTCTGGTCACCTCGATGCTCGATACGCGGATGGCCAATGGGCTGACACCGGCATGTCGCACACCTCCAACAACACGAAGATACCTACCTAGTTGCGTGCTTGCGTCCATGCTTCCGCCGTACCGAGACGCTAAAGCCGACAAGAATCAAGGGACGAACCACCGGCCGGCACAGGCTCTCCAGACAACACCGAGAGACAGACATGACACGGTGATAGGAGTTAATACAGACAATTAGCATCAGAATTCAGAGTCCGGGTGCGATTTTGCAGCCGTACGATATGACGGCACTAGACCCAGTGACGCCATTGGGCCACGCCTCTGGGCGAATAAGGTTATTTGATGCGAGAAGCCATTGGCCCATGTGGTTCTGCTGCGCCTTGAAATGGGTGGTCGAGATGGATCACGTGCTGACGCAGTCTGCTCCGTGTGGCGCACAGACTTCCAGTATTTTCTATGGGTCGCACAGAGAATCTATGTTGTGTGATTGGCCCATCTGCTCTTGCTGCTGCAACAGTGTGCTCCCCCAAGAGACCTGCCGCGACTGCTGCTGCGTCTTGGCCTCGCCCCCAGACTCCAGCGGTGCATTACAGCGGGTGGAGGTACCTTACCAGCCAAGAAATATAGCCACGGTACTTACGCAGCTCAGCGGACTCGCCGCCAATATTTCACGAGCATGGCGGTGGCAGGGGGCGACTGCTAGCGGCTTGGCTGCTGCGTATACCCACCGCGGCCACTGAGAGTCCCTGAAACTGCCGCAGTGTTCCCGTTGTTTGGCTGTTTGCGACTGCGTTGCGTACATTTTGCGTTGCACTGGCAGCACTTGCCCAGGTGCAAAAAACTGGAACGTGCTTGCCTCAACAAGAAGAGACTCCGAAACACACGCCAATTTCTCAGTGTCTCTAGGTACCTTCCCATTGGCAGCAATCTACCTATTGCATGCTTCCCATCTTCTCCTACTCACACACCCACCTGCATTCAAGCCACTCCAAACAAGATGACAGAAAAGCCAATCTGTACCGACCTGGAGGCTCTGACTCCTGCGACAAGATTTGATATCACGTGTACGCGTCAGCTGACCCAGCCCGGCTTGTATGGGAATGCCTGCCTCCGAGAACGCCGAGATGGACTTGACGGGCACTGACAGGCTGACAGACAACTGCGGCTGCGGATGACGGCAAAAGCCACCCCATTGCCCGTGAGCCCGTGAGACAAGACTGCCATCCCATCCGAGAAGTCCAAACTGGATTGATTCTATCGAACTTCCGCCGGGCGGAGCGATACCGGCCTGTCCACACGGCACGCCACATTCAGTCACTTCTCGCCCACTCCCGCCCTCCGCCAAGACGTCCACTCGACACACCACGCACCGTCACACTCACGAGCACGAGAACTCAGCCCGGCCAGGGTAGGAGCGGCGTCCAGGGCACATGGCGGGGGAAGGGAGGAGAAGGACTCGAAAAAAGTCGAAAAAATTCTCCAACTCCGGACGACGATGATTGACCCCGGTACCGACGGGCATCGCCGTGTGTCTTCCGCCTGCCCGCCCGGGGTGGTTCGACGAAAAAGCAACGAGCTTCCGGTCCAAAGCGATGCACGTGTCTGTCTCTCTTCATCACCCCCGCAAATTCCTGGGATTCTTGCCCATCCCCCGCGCCGCTCACAGATCAGGGTCTATCTATTCCAGTGTACGGATACTTTGGATGCGACACACACACAAACACACACACAAACACACAAACACACACACGCACACAACCCTTGACCCTCGATGCGCGTGTGGTCTCGTATGGACAAGATGGCCGCCCACCACTGCGACTCCGTTTGCGCCGGTCCTGCTTGGCGCACCTTGGCGGTCTTGTCCTACGACTCGACACCGTTGGATCCGCTCCGGCGTGGGATGACGGTCGCTGGGCCGTAGCATTCTAGACTCTGGAATCCCGATTTTTTTTCTCTGGCTTTCTGACGATGTCGCAGGGCACCCGCGGGCATCATCCCACACTCGATTCGGCGACGGCGAGCTCCAATTGACCAGTCACAACACCTCGATCCTCCCGCATCAACCGACTTCGAAATCCTCGTTCGAGCTTGAGCCTTCGAGGCGCTTCTGGCATCTGCGACCGCCGTCCACCGACCGGACTGCATGAGGCCACACAGACGGCAGCGACGGACGTCGAAAACCGGAGGGGCGCGTCGGCGATCCAAGCGCGATGCTGATCCCAGCTGTCGGTTTTTCTTGTCAGAGCCGCCGTTCGCCCATGGTCGTCGACCCCCGCCCATCCCATCCCATCACGACGCACTCCATCCCATGCCGTCCGAGACGAACTGTCGCTCCGGGCGGCTTTCTATTTTCTTCGTCCAAACCTTCTGCCGCCGATCGAGTGCAGCCAGCCAAAGCCGACCGCATTCTTTCCTCCGCGCTCGCCGTCTCTATTCACTGCCCTCGGCGCAACTCGAATGGTCTGACACAGTCACAATCTTTTCGGTGGAGTCGCCAAGTGCTTGGCTGCTGGCGACCACGCAAGATGGTGTGGACCGAGCCAAGTGACGTAGGAGGTTCAACCCGGCCGCTCTCCTCTTGGCCTCTCGCCCACACTCGGTTTCCGTTGCTCTTGTTTCCTTTGGCTCGGACCAAACCGCTAGACAAGTTTTCTCCTGGTCGAACGCTCTTGGCAACGAACCTGCTAGGCACTGAGCGCCTCGGCCTCGACCTCGTGTCGCAATGGTTCCCTGAGCCGTCGAAACCCAGATCGGAAACCGCAACCATCGGCGCGACGACGACTTGTTACGCAAAGAAATTCCAGTTTCCTCCAATGCCGTCACCACTTCTTCACCCCGCGCTCTCGCCTCCGAACCCGAACCACTCCCTCGGAGCCGCCGCTGCTCGCCCATCCTCACGCCATCATCGTGCTGCTCTCCAACCCGAGGGTCCGTCGACGTTTTCGGCCATCTGGGGGTGAGACATGCCATCTGCTGGCCACATGCCACCGGCCGCCGCGAGGACGAGCAACCGTCGGCCGATCGGACGCAGAGACAACAACAGCGCTTCACCATTGACACAACGTGCCTGCGATGATGATCAGCGCCGGCATCACCACCTAAGCCTTCCACTATCCGTCTTGTCCGTCTTGTCTGTCTTGGTCCTCGTCTCGCCCTCCCGGGCGTGTGCTCCACGCATGCCCGCGTGCTTGTGCGCGTCGCCTCCTCTGAAAATGAGCTTGAATTACGGCACTATGCATGCACCCGAGTCTTGGATGATGACATAGGTCCCCTCTTCCGCGGGGAGTTCTTTTGGGGGCTGGATGCGAGGCCTCGCTAGTCGCTACGATGCGCTCGCGTCTTGGCCCTCGACGCCATCATCCTACAGGTCGGAAGCAAGAAAAAGGGCCGCTGGATCTCGCGAATGCGCTGCGGCCAGGAAAGAAAAAGGGGCCCAGCCCGTTTTATCCAAGGGTCCCTTTTTCTCGGCTCGCTATGCGTCTTGCATCGACGCCCTCTCCACTCGTGACTCCCGTGAAGGATAAAAAAAGTCTTGGTCTTCTTGGGTGTTCCTTGGCCTTGGCGAAGTTTCTGGCCAACAAGCTTGACTTTTAAACTCTGACTGGACGTCTCTCCGCCAAGCGAGAGCCAATCTCGATCAGCAGAAGGGTTGGGTTTCAAGAACAACCGCCTGAGATCGCCCACCTGTATACTTTTTTTCCCTTTTTCTTTCCTGTCATACGTAGTCCGTGCTTTGGGACTTGCCACACCTTATCTCCATGACAAGACCACCCCGATTGCCCGACAAGACCGGGATCAGATCATTTGAGGATTTTTAAGGTCTTGGGGCCAAGATACAGCCGAGATTTGCGATTGAGTAACGTTTGTAGAGGTCATTGGACGCCCGGAAACCGTTACGGAATCTTCTTGATTGGTTCCCCGCTGCGGGAATCCGGGGTAGGTTCTTTCGTCCTCGGCGAGGTGTTGGCGGGGGGTTGGCAGACTCGGTTGAGGGGAGACCAAGATCTTGTGCTGGTTTTGGGTACGTAAGATTAGCTTTCTGTTTTGGTGTTTTGTCTTGTAGATGTCGTTCTTGGCTGGAACCTTTGTCCTCGGCATTCTAAACGGCCGTTGACGTGTTGGTAGAAGACTCCCCGACGTCGGGCTAAGCCACTGACTGATTCTGCAGTGGCGTCTCGACGTTGTCTGGCCGGTATACTCTGGAAGCTTCCGAGATCAATGAGAGAGTCCTCGCGCTGGTTGTTTCCTCTGGCTCGAATTTCAAGCAGCTGCGCGCCAAAGAGCCTCTTCTCGCTAATGCTTCTCTCGCGAGCCTTATGCGGATCCTACGACTAGGCCATGCTGTATCTTCCGCAAGGCTCAGAAGAAATGGATGTCTGAAGATTATCATCTTTACCACTAGTCCTGTGTAATGCTAACCAAAGGACATTCCCGTACCGACGAATCCAGGGAACGTTGCCTTCTCGAACGTGTATATGTGAGCTGGTTCGAGAGAACGGTCGACGCTGGTCCTCGTACCTAATGGTATAAGTACTGTTCTTCTAACCATCGTCGAGCCGATTCTTTTCTTTGCAGCGTCGAAAAGGTCTCTAGGTCTTTCAATAGACGGTGGGATCCATCATAGACATGAATAATCTTGAAGCAATTTCGGTGTAATATTTTAATGTTTTTATTTGTGTCTTTGAAAAAGTCTGGGCTCTGTTCAGCGTCTCTTGTCTCTGTCTGGCCCTGCTCGGGATTTATTCCACTCTCTCCGAAGGACTGCGGCAACGCTGGTCTTTGGCCCTATTCAGCTTCGGCAGTCGGTAAGCTTGATTCCAGTCAATGGAGAACGAAGAGATGGATGTCTTGGTGGGAAGAAAGGGGGAAAAGAGGAAAACAAAAGAGCTCTATAAGCCGTACAGAAAAGCCAGTATAAGTAACCGTCCTGGCTGCCACGCTGATCTTGTGACAGCTATTGCAGTTTCAGCTCTTGGTTTAACTGATTTACTACTGCTTTCCTGTCACTCTTGATAGACTAGACTAAGGTATATATTGCGAGATAATTGAGCCGCACCAGAATGGTTCAGGCAACTAGGTCCATGATCTCTCCCTACCTGACTGCATGGCACCCTTGGAGTCTTCGATATCCTAGAACTGTAGGTTGGTGAATGTTGATCAAAGCTATTCGAGTGACAGTACGGTCTTACTCTGTCAGTCATCCCCGTCTGCTGTCTCTGTCCGGCGTCTCTCGTCTCTGACGTATCCCCCATTGGATTCGTCTGTCTGAAGGATCACATTCGCACTGGTTTGCCTTTGAGTTCGCGCCAATTCGACTTCCGCTCGATACTTTCTAGAGAGCACGACTTGGTCGGCTGCCACTGGTTGCAGAGGATCAACCCATCAACTGGAGCAACAAGGAAACCCTTTCTTAAAGCGGGAAAAGAATGGCTTGTATGTAAGTTCACGGGCTGTCTTATCAACCTCAAGGCACGTAGACCGGGCTCAGTTCAGATCAAGCCCTCAGCCTTTCCATTGTGTCTATATATTCTTCGCACCAAAGTACATACAGTAGAATTACTACAGCTTACATTCTCGAGATATCCATTCCTCCCTCTGAATCCTTGCAATTCTAACCGCGGAAGTTAGTTACTGCACCGCTTCATGTAAATGGGAATGAGGACTTATTCGTTCTGGGATCTGAATCTCTTTCGGCAACAGGCACGCGCGGAGACAATGACCTGTAATACATAGCTGGCATCTCAGGCACAGTCGACGTTTACTCGCCTTTCTTCCTTGCACCTGCGCTCAGCGATATCGACGGCGCTGAGTTTCTCTCGGCGGCTCTCCTTCATTCCATCTGTTCTCCGAGTCTTGCTCTCGGATCTGCCGGAGCCCCTCGATCACGGGACCATCCCGTTCCGCGTCATTTTCGGAAATTTTCGAGTCCGCAGCGTCCGGTCGCGACTCTTCCTCCGACTCGGGCTCCTCCAACTCCCAGGGGTCTGCGATGTACAGCTCATGCGGCGCGGTCCCGACGACCAGGACCGCCATGATCGCCGTTACGTACCGCAGCTTCAGGGGGATCCACTCCGGCTTTCCGATGGCGTCGGCAAAGCCGTCGACCATCTCGCGACCCCAGACGGGGATGCAGCTCGCCAGGCTGTCGCAGAGGACCCCGAGCTGCTGTTCCTCGGCACGCGTGGGAACCAGCTTGCCCCCCGTCGCGGCGGAGGCGGTCGGTTTAGGCGGGTTCACGGCGTTGCCTGCGCGAAATGTCAGCAGGACTCTTTTAAGACTATCCACGTTTCCCAGCATGAGAAGAAAGTTTTGGGGGGTGGGCTTGTGGCAGATACGCAGAAACAAACTTACAAATGTGGATGAGAAACTGCACGTTCCAATAGATTTCGCGGAGCATGAGCTCCAAGGACTCCCGCTTGACGCGGCCCGTCCGCACCTTGCGCAGCAGCTTCTCGAGCGCCGCGACGGGGGCGACCTGGAAGACGGCCCAGACGTGCGCGCTGCCCCAGTACTTGATCTCCTTCACCTCCCCGTCGACCGTGATAGCGGACGCGACCCTGATGGCCTTGAGCAGCTTGAGGCGGTGCGCGGCCCTGGCGCCGACGGTGATGAATTTTTCCGGGCCCGGGGGCGAGGGCCTCTCGGACCTCTCGGACCGGCGCTTGCAGAAGAGAACTTTGAGCTTCGCGACCCAGGGTAGCTTGTTGTTTTTCATCCTCTCAAAGAGCTCCGGGCCGACGGAGCGGCGCTCCTTCTTCTCCTTCTCCTCCTCCTCTTGGCGGAGGGCCGTGAGGACCGGGCTGGGGGATCCGCGCAGGAAGCGGTTCAGGAGGTCTTCTCCCAGGGGCACAAAGACTTCGGCACTAGGGTCGAAGTTGTCGAGGAGGGCCAGTCCGAGATGCAACCCCTCGAGCGACCGATAATCGTCGAACGTCGAGGAGTGCGAGTAGGCCGCGACTGCGGCCTGCTCTTGCTCGGGGTCCGCGGTGGCAGACATGACTGGGAATGCCGGCGTTGGTGTTGTAGGGTGGATGATGTGCTGTTAACCTGTTATTGGGGCGGGATATGGTGTCGAATTCGTTGACGATGAAGGATACCGACGAATAGAGTGAGAGTAATTAATGACATTTTATACGAAGGAGGGCGAGACTGCAGAAGTTGTTGCCGTTGCCAACACTCAAGGCGCTTCTGGAGAAAGGCTCTTGAAAAGGAAGAACTGAAAAAGTATGTTTTGGGGGGAAAGAAACGCCCAAGAGAAAATTCTGTGTCGTAAACTTCTCGTGAACTTTCTCCGAAAAGTGAAGAGCAACCACCAACAGTAGGCAACCGCGTGAACCCTGAACGCCACATTGCGGCTTAGGGATGTCTACCGCCAGATCACCCTCAGCTCCAAGGTCGCGCGATCGGGGTGGGTGGGCAAGCATGGCGAGCCAGGTATCTTTATGAGTCGAATTACGCGTTGTTATATATTGTTCTCGATCGAGAGCCCTTAGTTGAGTGCGACCTTCGCTCGTAGTGTATCATTCGATGGGGCATTCGTTTCGTCCATTCGAATAGAGTCAATAGCAACAAAACTAAAACCACCCTGATTGTTAGTTTTCAAATTGAGCTTCCAGTTTCAAGGCCAAAAGGTGTCGAGTTAAAGTTGCTTCATTCGGGTTTGCTTACTTAGGCCTCCAGGTGTTACTCCGAGTGAAGCGTAGCGATTGCTGGCAGCGCAGCGCAGCACTCCAACAGCAGTACCGGCCGAAGGATAACAGCATTGCCTGCTGTTTGAGCGGGAATTTGCAGGGCAAGGAACTTCAAAGCGCTGTGGAACAGCTGACAGTATTGTGACATGCGGGGGATGGCAAGAGACGGGAGTGGCCAGATTTCTCCTTTTTTGTGATGGGGGAAGATGGGAAGATTTGAGTAAAGACTGCTCGTGAGAAGATCTATACCTACCTAGGTAGGTACTTACCTGTACCCAAGGTAGCGCGGAATCAGGGGGGTTGGTGCTGGACATGACCTGGTGGTTCATCGGTGTGAGTCCGGGTCCAGCCCGATGGACTTACCCGGCATCTTCCATTACATGATTAATGCTTAGGATAGCTACCTATCACTCCTGAGCGGAACCAGTGTCCGTCTTCTTACTTCCATGTTCCTCCCAAAATGCAGCAATGTCCCCCGTAACATTCCTCTGTAGCCTCCACTCCTCCCAAACCTTGGGCATTCTACCCAGCATGTCCGTCCAGTCATTCAGGCTACGATCTCTGTTCGGCACCCCCGCGAAGTGAATCAAAAAGTCCCCTCTCCTGACTGCATAATCAGCCAGCCCGTTCTCGTCGTCCCTATCTAAGAACGTGCTGGCGTTGCCCCCGGGATACGTGTTGAACCAGGTCTGCGGCACGAGTTGCACGCCCTTCTTGAACCGCTCCTCCCTCATCACGATCTCCATGGCGCTCTGCTCGGTGAAGGGCAGCTCGACATCGGGCCTGTAGTGCCGAAACGCCATTATGGCGCTGAAGAGCTCGACGGCCCACTGCCCGACGCGGACCAGAAAGACGCCGTTGTTGAGCCCGTTCCAGTCGTTCGTGACGATGAGCTGAACTTCGTCCTCCGCGTTTTTCTCATCGCCGCCGGAATAGGGAGGGCGGAGAGGCGGGAGAAAACTGTCCGCGGGCCGGCACTCGTCCAGAACGACAGTGTCGCGGTCGACCCAGAAGATCCACTCCGTGCGGTCTTCGGGCTTCTTGAGCATCTCGTCCAGGACCATGAACAGGAGGAACGCGGGCTTGTTCCAGAGGCTGTCGACGACGGGGTCGCACATGACCTCCAGTCTCGTCTGGTGGAGCATGGTGTGCAGGACGTGAGTCTGCAGGGCCTTCTGGTAGTGCTCTTCCACCTTGCCGAAGTGGGCGGTTGCGGTGGTCACCCGCCACCGAGGTTGCTGATGGCTCCTCGGCAGTCCGCAGGCCGACTGCCACGCCTTCAGTTCATCGAGGACGGCGGAAGAATGCGGAGGGAGACAGTGCCCTCCCTTGGGGAACTGAGGATGGGGTGAAGGAGAGTGGGTGAGGTGCGTTGCTGCGTTTCGTATGTCTGGATGCAGGGACAGTAGTTGGATTGTGAAGACGACGACGGCGAGAGCAGCAACAATCTTGATTAACAAAGGAGAAGGGAAACTCGATGGGAATCTCATCGGATTCATGATTACAAAAGACAAAGGAAGAATAAGCTTATTGTCGAAGCGGACCGTTGAAGGGGGGTTTCAGACTAGCTTTTATTGTGATTCCTGTCCGGCCTCCCGCGCGGCTCGTCTGACGATGACCATGTTCCAACCCACATGGCATCTATTTCCAACAAGAAGCTCGTGACCACTTCTGAACCATGATTCGTATTCTCTGAAAGCTCCGACTCCACAAGGAGACAGTCGGTGCCCTCCCTCAATCGAAGAGGGGCTCATGACGGGGACAGTTGCGAATGCCAACGCAAGAACACGAGCCAACACAAGGATGAGGGTCTTGGGGCGAAATTTGCGAAGAGCTCGGGCGCACAATGCCGTCGCTCATGTTGGCGTGCCTTAGTCTCACTGACAAATGCGGCCTTCCTGGACGAGAACACGAGCTAACACAAGGATAAGGGTCTGAATGCGAATTTAGCGAACACTTCGGAGCACGATTGTGTGGTTCTAGACGTGCTCAGCCTCGCTGACAAACATGGTCCGGGCATTTCCGTGGCTAACCGCCCATCAATAACTACTACACACACTGACGCCAGCAAAGACATTTACTAGAATGAGGATATTCAGAGGTAAAACTTAGCTTTTGGAACGGATGAACGAGCACGATGGATGAGTTGTTGAACTCGACAAGCCACTATCTGGACTTGATACACCGCCGGCAGATCAATTCCGAGCGGAGAACTAAGGCCAGGGCTCCAAAACCTGAGACCTCACTATACGAAGGCTGCTCGGGCCGGGACGAGAGGTGTTGACGTTGTCGTGTGGCGTTGCGATTTCAGGGACTCAGCTTTGGCTGGGCGGTGGGGGCCATCTATCCAAGTCGCAACGTTTTTTTTCCTCCGTCTCCGGGTAGAACGTCTAGAATTAGGTTCATCGAAGATCTGGACCCATACGACCGGCATCGTTAAACTGCTGCCTAGCCGCATACCCACAGCAACTACCACGTAACCTACGCGGGGCAGTGGTTCTCAAAGCTTTCTATATTCCTCGTCCAAATTAAGTGTTGGAAACACCACGCATCCTTGACCTCGAGCTTTTCTCCTATTCGGAGTTCGGCGCCGCTGTCTCTAGTCAACTCCAGTGCATCCAGGTAGGAAAGGAAGATAGGAAAAAGAAGGAAAGAGATGGAGATGGATCACATCGCGCGGTCAATATCGGTTAAAATATTTTCGTTATTTGCACTTTCCGTAGTATACATTGAGGGGTGAATTGCGACAGTCTTTTAGACGGTTGCAACGGCACGAACGCAGATAGAGATGGATCACGAAATCAAAGCTAACCTCCCTCGCCGACTCGAAATGTTGAGAGAGGTCAAGCCAACACCCCCTGACCTTGGAAGACGGAATCAGTCCGATACTCGTGGCCAGGGAAAAACAGAACCAAGCGTCTGGGAAGCTTTTCTCGTTGATCCCGTCTTAAGACCAGAAGGACTATTGGCCAGAATACGACGAGCAGGCGAGATGATTAGGTTGGGACGTCAAAAACCACATCTTGGCACATCTAGGCCGTGTTCTACCACGCATACCCCGGCTATGTAAATCATTCCCCTATCCCGTCTCTACACTGTCCCGTCTCTATACTGTCCTGTCTCTTCGCTGTCCCGTATCTTCACCGTCCTGTTGTCCTGTTTCCATCTCCAAGAAAACGGCACCTAACAAACCACATCAGACAATACAGAAAAAAGCCCTACCAACCGAAGCGATACATCGTCTACCGGTACACTTTCCGAAGCCCCCAATACTCCTAACGACGAGACAGAAAATCTCCGCGATATGATACACACTCCAGAATCCCCAGGTCCTCTAACCCCTGGGCCGTCGGCGGCGTCGGCATCCGCAAACCCAACGGCGACCCAAGATCGTGGTTAGCGCTGTGGAGGAAACGCTCTATTCAACACGTACACGGACGCTCTACTCGAGAAACCCCAAAAGAACACGGCTCTCTTTCAGCTTTTCCATCCCACTCGAGCCGGCCGAAACGACATCCCACCGGGACCATCCGTCTCCGCTTGTACCTCCTGCCCCAAGACCACATATGTCTATGGAAAACAAAGGAAAAGGGTCCCCGAGACCACGGGTTCCAATCCCGGCGCCAAACCGGAAGAAGCCAATCACGCGGCTTGATTACCGATGCCAAGACTCAGCTGAGATCCCCCATACCTTATCGGCAGCGCTAACAGCCTCATCATGTCAACAGACACAACAATATACCAACTCCAAGCGGGCCACGAGTTCACCGTGCCGTTCGACGATGACGATACCCGGCTCTCTGGCAGCTACACCACCTGACGATGTTCATAACGACGCTGTTAGCCGCCACCGCCGTCGCTGCGGGTGGTGCTCGGAGGAACAGGAACTCCGAGATTGGACTCTGCGGAGGACGAAGACGATCACCAGGACGATGATTCTGTGGAGCCACCTCTCGGAAATACTGCAGAGGAACTTTTGAAGGTGGTCGCGCAAAACAGAAAACACATACCGAGAAGGGGGAGACGGAGAAGCCGACGCCGGATGACTATCAGGGTTGATCGTGGGGAGAGACCTCGACGGCTATCAGGGAAGTCAGAAAACAGTCACGTGGTCTTCGTCTGCTAAAAGTGGTCCGCCCGCCTGACAGAAGCAAGATCATTTAACAACACACTTATTCGTGATCTAACAAGCTCTACTTACAAATTTAGGGTTTCAACCCGCACTGTCAAGAGACCCGGCTAGCGAGGATTATATAGTAAACTTCAACCTGCTCGGAGAATGATGCTCTCTGTCGATCCCGTATACTTTCTTTCAAGAACACAGGACCCCTTTACATACCGAGTCTAAGAGTAGCCTTGACGTGGTACTACGAATCCATGCCGTTGCTCGACGTACCTGGAATACTTGATACAGATTTGTCTCTCTGGCTGAGTGGCTCCAGGCATTTCAGCAAAAATACAGCATACTAACCCCTCGCCCTCATAAAATCAGAACAAACAAACCCCCCTGTCTTTGTTTCCCTCCCTCTACGTATGCCCTAGGCCGCCCCAGTCCGTCGCCGGCGCTGCATCACGTGGTAACCCGGGGCCGCATCTCTTCCAACTCGAATGCGTTAGCTACATCCAAGTCTCATAGCAACCGAAAAGCGAGGAGAAAACTTACACCCCCAGCACTTAAAGGAGCGGATGGACCCATACGGCTCCCAAAAAAAAAGAGTCCGGCCCATTGCAGCCGCACAAGTCGCGCACCCGGCCGGTGGTCCCCGTCCAGCCTTCGCAGTGCGGCTCATAGTAATACCAGCACTCCTTCTCGGCGGTGAAAAGCACCCCCATCGGGAGCAGCGACCCGGACACGCAGCCCTGGAACTTGACGCCGCCCCGGAGGTACTCGGTGCACTCCGTCCCCGGCACGTCGTCGTCGAACGTCATGCAGCCGTTGAGGCCGTGATAATGCGGTATCTGGCCTTGCCGTTAGCATTGCACTCATCGTCGTTGTCGTACGCGACGACTGTGTTTGCCGATGAATGGCAACGTCAGTTACACGAGACTACAATACAGAAAGGCCCAGTCGAGAGTGGCTGTTGTTATAGGGGTAGCTGAAATTTCTTTACCTTCCTATGCCTGGGCACTTTAGAAAACTCACATAGAAACTTGGACTTGTCCGATCGTTATTACTTAAAACCATTCTCACCGCCAGCGTACTATGAATAGAAAAAGATTCCTATACACACACACACACACACACACACACACGCACACACAGGTCAACAGCAAACCCAAGCTTGACAAAAATAGCAAGCTCTCTTTCGTTGCCCAACCGCCCGCCTTGTGTTTGGCGGCTGAGCTGCATCCCGGGCGGCCCACAGAAAACAAAGAGAGAGAGCAGCCAGCTGCTGGTGATCGAAGCGTTCGGTCGTTGGGAAGGAATCTAACCAACGAGTTCGCAAATGTGGATCCCCACCAACCTGGTGTACGCGAAATCCTCGCATCTTCGCTGATAGGCAGCTCCTCAAAACCTCTTTTTTTTTCTTTCCTAAAACAGGTATTATTGCCAGATTAAAGGTTCGCAGCAGAAGGGGGCCGGGAGATAAAAAGCCGTCCACTGTAACTATATAATCAGGGATTCTTAAAGCTGCTGCCTGATGGTAAATTGGGACGTGTAGTCGGGATCGAGGCCGGCCGGACAGCTTTTAAGGATAATGGTTGTAAATAACTGGGAGGGAGGGATGAGAAAACAGGGCATCCCTGGCATGTTTTAACTCTTCCGACACATCCAATGCGAGCCTCGACTGCTTTCATCATACATCACAACCATCCACAGTTTCTCACAGTTTGGAAGCGGAGAGAGAAAGTAGATGCCAGCTTCCAATTTGATTATTCTTTACCCTTCCTCACCCCAAGACAATACATTACACTAATCCATCCAAACACATCAACCTCCCGTTCAACCCCTGAAGAACGCGAGCATACCCCTCTCGACAACCGCGCCAACGGCACCAGCACCGACAACAATCCACAGCCACTTGTTCCGCACCTCGCCCACGGCGGGCCAGAAGCTGTTCTTCTCGCGTCTGTACTCCCTTAGCTGCTGGAGCTTGGCGGGGTCCTCGCGGGCGTAGCGCTCCTCCTGGTGGGCCTCGGTCTGGGCGTCGCCGCCGAGGTAGCGGAGGACGACGTAGTTGAAGACGGGGCCGAGGGCGGCGAGCGGGTGGAGCATGCCGGCGCTGTAGAGGAGGATCGGGAAGGAGAGGTGGCAGAGGGCGTCGCCGAGGTAGCTGTCCCATCGTCAGTCATCTGAATACTAAACAAAGCTAAAAGGGGGTTCAGGGGATGTCTTACTTGGGGTGGCGGACGATGCTCCAGACTCCTTCGCGGTTAAGCTGCTTGCTCTTACGAGAGTGCGACTCCAGCTGGGAGTCCGCAAGCGTCTCGAGCGCGAATCCGGAAGCGAAGAGGAACACGGCCAGGCTGTGGAACGTCTCCGGGAACTCGGTAAACAGCGACGCGCGGGCGCTCGCGAGCGGCGCCTGGAACGGCAGCGTAAACGGCAGAGCAATGACGGCCTGGAACGCGGCCTCGGGCAAGAACATGCTAAAGAAGGCCTTGTCCCAGAACCGGGGGTCCTTCTTCTTCGCCTCGACGTAGCGCGCGTCGTCCTTGCCGCGCCTGACGCTCCGCGAGGCAATGCGGTAGAGCAGCCGCAGCCCCCAGGCGCTGACGCCCGTGAGCAGCAGCTTCTGCGTGTAGCCCAGGGAGTCCCATGCGGCGGGGACGGAGAGCCCGTCGTACGCGACGCGGGCGCCGACGGCGGTCCACCAGGCGTTGGCGACCTGGCCCGTCGGCCAGAGCCAGTCCTTTGCCTCGGCGCGGTCTGTGTAGCGCGCGACGGCGTAGGCGACGGTGGTGAGGCCGGCGTGCAGACCGAAAGACGGGAGGAGGGCGTTCTGCAGCAGGCCGAGGGTCGTGGTCGTGGCGCTGTTAACGGGGTTGGAGGGGTGCAGGTTGAAGTGCGTGCCGTAGCGATCCTGCTCCGCGCCGGATACCCGAGGGAGCCTCCGGGAGATGTCCTCGGCTGACGGTGCCTTGCCGCCGAAGTGTGATCCATAGCGGTCCTGCTCAGCGCCCGAGACTTGGGGGATGGCGTTCTTCACGTCGGCGGCGGAGGGGAGCTTGTCGCCGCCAAGCCAGCCTCCGAAGCGGTCCTGTTCGGCGCCAGACGTCTTGGGCAAGTTCTCGCTCACCTTGTCCGTCACCTCGTCCGCCTTTCCTCCCCACCAGCGGGCGTATCTGTCCTGTTCGGCGCCGGATGTCTGGGGGAGATGCTCCTTGAACCACTCCGAGGAGGGGCCCTTGTCACCGCCGAACCAGCGGTCGTAGCGATCTTGCTCGGCTCCCGAGACCTTGGGCAGGCGCTCGCCGAGCTGGCGGAGCGAGGGGAGCTCGTGGCCGCCAAAGTGCGCGTCGTAGCGGTCCTGTTCGGCCCCGGACACGCGGGGGACGTTCCGTCTGATGGCCTCGGTGGCCTTGTCCCCCTTCCCGGAGAACCAGCCGCCGAAGCGGTCCTGCTCTGCTCCCGAGGCGGTGGGCATGCTCGGGGTGGGTATCTTGTCGGTGTTCACCCCTAGATGGGATTCGTAGCGGTCTTGTTCTGCCATTGTGCCTCCGCGGGTGCTCAATGGGTTGTTTCTGTGGATTTCGAGTATCTCTGGGTGTGTTGAGGTTGAGGGAGGAACGTCACGAAGGAAGGAGGAGGGGTCAAGTGTCTTGTGGTTGGGTATTTAACGGAAGAGGAAGGAAGCCTCGGGTGTTCGGACACCTGAGCTCGAGCTTGGTAGGTACCTTCCCGTCTTAGGTCCATAGTGGCATGTTAGCTACATCACCAGGAAGGAGCTACGAGCTTAGCTATCAGCTGGAGGAAAGAGCAAGGGAGGGAGGAAGCTGTAAGAATGACGTACATCGGTAGCAGTAGTGCACAGTGCGTACATAGTACCTAGGTAGGTAGGGCTTTTGGTGGGGGATCGAGTCGATCCGCTATATCCCTGCCGATTCGACGTCACAGGCACGTACGTCGTGTTAGTTTCCATTACTCTTCAGATGGAACACGGGCGGCTCAGAAGCAGATGTAAGCGTCCTTATAGGCCATATATCTCTTTAAAGAAAACTTACTTCATCAATCGAATTAAGAAGAGCTTTTGCGAAGAATCAGAGGCGTTGGACTGAGCTACAGTCCTCTTGGGGTGTTCGTCGCCGTCCAAGACTTACGGCGGCCACAGGACACTAACATGCCACCATGCCACTAACATCGCGGGGTTCACGGGTGCTGATCCCCGGAAAAGGCGGGGTGAGACGGGAACGCATGCAGCCAAGCTCGCATCGTCAGGCAACTTTTGACTCCCTCGCATTCTCGACGCGCATGGCATCGGGTGATGTGCTGCGTTCGGTCCCTGCAGTTTCATCCTCGTTCAAGGTCAGGAGAGACGGAAAACATTCGGGGCTTCCTTGAGCCCAGCGATTCACGGATTCAAGCGTGTCTAATCATAACAGTAAACAGTAATAAATCGTAAACGTCTGAATTTCATCATGAAATCATTACTTATAAGCCCCATTCGTATGCGCCAAATGCCGTCCACGAGCAAAATAAATCCCCAAAAGCACCAAAACTCCCGCCCAGATCAAAAGAACCCCCCGTCGTGCCCGTACCGATTGTACTTTGGAGCACCGCCCGGCGGGAGGTCCTGCCGCGGCGGCGGAAACATGGGCGACACGGGCTGCGTCTTGCGCTGCCCGTCCTCGTCCAGGTACGTCGCCGAGTCGAGTATCAGGTCGAACAGCGTCTCCTCGTCGTTCTCGTCCACCGATACCGACGGGTCCGGCGAGAACGGCGCGCGCCTCGCCGGCTGCTCCGCTCCCTTCCGCGCTGCGTCGCCCCCCGGCCGACCCTCGCCTGGCGGCCTCTCCGACTTGGCCGACTGCGACGACGCCCGCGAGTACGAGTTGATGAGCTCCTCCAGCATCCTGCAGTTGCGGCACAGGATCCCAATCCCCGAGTCCGAGAACCGGCAGCTCGAGTCGTGCGTCCCGCGGACCGACCCGCTGAGGCGGCCTTCCGAGAAGACGTCCTCGTTGGGCCGGAGGCTGGGCCGCATGTTGCACTTACTGCAGCGTATGTCCGTGTTACTCGAATCTCGGAGGCCGCCGGCGCTGGTCGGGTTGGATTCCACCCCCGACGAGTAGTCGGCGTCCGAGTGGCCCTTAAGCGATGTGTTGCCTTCATCCGAGACGTGACTGGGCGCCGCGTCGGACTGCTCGGTCAAGGCCGATATCCGAGGGAAGGGAATGGTCAGGGTCGAGGGGACGGGTAGGCTTGCGAGGTTGGTGGCTCGTGGTATCTTATTTTGCGGCGAACCCTCGCTGATGCTTCGCTGCGTGCGTCTGCGGGGGTTGATTGCGTCTCGCGCGAAGCTCTTCGACTCGTGGATTGCCGGGCGGCGGTATCCCAACTTGTCTGATACCTTGGCGCTCGTCACGGATGCGGAAGAGAGTTTCCTCGGTCGATATGTCACCGTCTCTGGGGCCAGGGCTTGGGTCGTAGTCTGGGTCTGGGATGCCGACCTCGTTCGAGGTGTAAACGTAGGCGGATGTGTACGACAGGCGATGAAGACGCTTCTGAGATGGGCTTCCACCACGAGCGAGATCGAGCCGGTGATGACCGGAATCTGCGCCAAGAACATATCGCTATCAGCCGACTGTGACGCGAGGAACTTGAGGCGCTCCTCCATGCCCGCCTTGAGGCTCGACATGTTGTCGCCGGCAAAGACCTCTTGCTCCACTTGCGGGAGTTCAATCGCGGGGAGGATAGCTTCCAGTTTCGTCAGCATCACGGCCTCGTCCGCGATGGAGCATCATTCAACTTACCCGGTCGGGGAACCATCTTGTCCGTAGGGAATAGGCACTTCCAAAGGTCGTCCCATGAGCCAATCTTTCCACGTTCGACGCCTTCCGAGAGCGCTCTCGCTCGTCCGGCCGTGATGCCGTCCTCTGGGTCACTGGTTGGAGGTGCCACCTCGGCGCGGGGGTCGCACATCTGTTCTCTCGGGAGCATCAGGTGCTCCTTGAACGCGTTTGGCTCCGAGAACCCCTTTTCGCACCTGGGACATTGGAACAAGTGGGAGTCGCTCGGATGCCGATGGTGTCTTGCAATGTGTTGCCTGGGCCTGATGAGCTTCAGAGAGTAAATGTTGCTCGGTCTCTGACTTACTGCAATTCGAATAGATTCTTCCACTGACCCTGGGCGCAGTGCCACCTGTCATTCACGTTGAACCTCGCCGGGTTGCGAGCTCTGAAGGGGCACGGCAGCTTGGGAGCGGATGTGTCCTTGACTGTTGGCTGGTCTTGTCCTGCCTTTGCTAGTTGGGACAGGGCTTCGGCAGTAAGTTCCCTGGGAGGTTCCCCCGCAGGGCGGTTGTCGTGTGCAGTTTCTTTCTCTTGAAGTCCCCAAGATTCCGGCGGCCACGGGCTCTTGGAAGCAGGCAGCTTTGGCTCTGGGGCCAATATCTTCTGTGGGGCCTTACTCAAAGCACTGTCAGGTAGTGGCTTCTTGGTAGTCTCGCTCCGGGATGCTTGTGTTATTTCGTCGAGACACTTGGCTACCGCCTCCCAGACCTTGAGCGCAATGGACGACCTGTCGCCGCCAGCACCGACGCCTTCGTCCAGAATCATGGTGCAGATGCGAGAAACCAAGTTGCCACTTGTATCAGGAGCATCCTCGGCGGCAAAGGGAGTCGGCGGCCTCTTGCTGGAAAGGGGCTTCTTCTTTCCTGTGGGTGGCTCGGTTTGGCGTGGCTCACTTGGTCTAGCTATTTTCGAATCACGAGGAAGGGTGCCCAGCCTGACAAGCTATTAGCAAACGACCATCGACGACTTTGTTTCACGAGGACGTACCTTGGGAGTCCCTTCAGCCGTGACTTGCAGGGAGTCGTGGGCGTGGGAGGCAAACTCCCACGACCCGTCTGTTCCTCGCGTGGATCGGGGGTCACCGGGAGCTGCCGTGGCGGTATCTCCGTCGTGGGAGTGGTTACTGCAGAAGAACCCGCCGAATCATTTCGCTTCAGCAGGATGGAGTCCCTGAGTGGCAAACGACGGCGCTTCGGAGACGGGAGCTTGGTGTTCGTCGACCGGGTGAGACCCTGTGGCAGTGCAGGCAGCTCCGCCGGAGGCTGCGAAGGACGATTCTCCTGGCCGTCCTGATTCTTCTCGTCCCGGGCACCGTGGCGGCTGGGAGAAAGGATCCTGAGTGTCATTACCGGGCTGTGGCACTCGTCGTAGGGACGCGTCGGCGAACTATACACGCGGCCTGGAGAGCCACTCGATCGCCGCGGCAGCATCGAAGCAGGAGCCGTCCTCGGCTCATCTTCCGGGGAGGTGTATCTCGAGAGTATGGGAGGCCTGCTGCTTGGTATAGGGAGACGGTTCTCTGCGTCGGCCTTCGTTCGGCGAGCTGGGCCATTGGCCTCCCGCGTCGGTTGAGTGGTGCTCGGGGTGTCAGGCCGGTCTGGCCGTTCGGGGCGTCGTGGCCGGTCAGGTCGATCCGGGCGGTCTGGTCTGTCAGGGCGGCGAGGGGCCCTCTGAGGAGTCTGCCACAACGGCGAGCTCACACCATGCTGCGTGTGCCAGAACGGTGAAGACATGTCTGCCTCGTGGCCCGAAGCCCGTCCGGACTTACACGAGAGGTTTGAAGAACTGAACCTTGATGTGAGGATCATCGAGCAGGCAGGCTCGGGAAACGCCTTTCAGAAACCGTCAAATCCGCTTCAGGCGCGCTTCAGACAGAAAGAATGAACGAGTCGGAGTATTTTGCAAAGTCTGCCCATCATCCCACTCCCGCGAGGGGGGTCGAGCAGTCATATGTGGCCGGCTCATGAACCCCTCGCAGCATCTTGGTTGTTAGGGATAGCCAGCTCCTCCCGCCCTCTCCCATCCAACATGCAAAACCAGTCGCTAGTCGTTCGCTAGCCCGGTATCAGCGCATCCCCCTTGTGTGCGAGACGACATCCCGAAACCTGATGACAGCATCGTCTTCATTGGCCCGTGTCAAAGGGAGAGAAGCGAGCCCGGTGCCGGGGCGAGTCCCAAGGGTCGCGCAGCTGAGACAACGTCTCACGCTCCAGCGGACGGCGGGGAGACAGGAGGGCAGACCGACTTTAACGGTCGTTGGCCGCGTCAGACGTCGATTGGGTAGCTTCTGGCATCCCTTTGGCTCTGGTGGACACAATACCGGAGGCTGGGGCTCCCTGGATGGCTGGATGGAGGGGATATCAGCTGCGTGCAAGCTGATGAGGGAGCCGGTGTTCCTCGGCCAAGCTGCCAGAGTCCGGATGACAGGCGTGATCCAGAAGATGGAGGGGTCTTAAGTGATTGATCGGCGGGCTCTCGACAGGATGCTATATCGATATATCGGTGACCGGCCTCAGCCAAACACGGCCCTGGGGTAGGGAACGCGACACGCGGTTCCCTTATTGACTCTCGCGTCCATTGACCAGCCAATGTCTTTGCTCTGCACCCATCCGAATGGCCGTCTTGTTGCTTAGTGTAGCAGAAGCTGTAGTCATGGGATTAGCATGGCGATCGAGGATGATGCTGCCCCATCGAACATGGGTATCAGTCCGTCCTGCTTAAAGGTGACGGAGGCGATGCATCGGAGCATTGGATTCTGGCCGAACCAGCCTTCCGCTTGAATTTCAAGAAAGTAACATGATTCTTCAATAACCGGCAATCGTGCGATGTGATATGGAGGCCATGAACTGCGGGGATTCCGTTTCTTTTTCTCTGTCATGACGATGTCTGAGGCAGGTGCGATGATTGAAACGGTGCATCGACATGGAGGGGCACAGGCTGTGGGCCCGAAATCCACCTTTCTTATCTTATCTTATCTTATCGCCAGAGCAAGGCTCCGGTGAGTCTCCCAATGCTCCTAGGCTGTGGGTACGTACCGGACGTCCTGGAATCGGCAGTTCGCAGACCAGCAGAACACCGCCGCTCACCTTAGCTTTGTCGACTCTGCACCCCACGATCGACGCCCAATCGCACGATACCCGCCCAGCCTTGGGTCCTCAGCCTCGCCGTCGTTCTTTACCAATACCCTGGAGAATCAAAGCTCGAGCAGTGCGCAGCACCGGTGACAACAGTCTGCCAAATACCGCCAATCCCTCGGCACCTGAGCTCGAAGCTTCCCGACCGAATTCCCTCCAGAGCTTCAGCTTCATCACGACCTCGACCCTCTCGACCCCTCCCGTCAAGACCGCTCTCGCGATGGCCGACGCCAGCTATTCCGAAGGCCACGCGCCGTTAGCCGAGGTCAAGAAGCCCAAGAAGAAGAAGGTCCTGCTCATGGGCAAGAGCGGCTCCGGCAAGTCGAGCATGCGGAGCATTATCTTCAGCAACTACATCGCCCGCGATACCCGGCGTCTGTATGTCCAGCACCGACAACCACCCCTCCCTCCCCCTCCTCATACCTACGTTCTACCCCAACTAACGACGCAATCTCTTCCTAGTGGCGCCACGATAGACATCGACCTCTCCCACGTCAAGTTCCTCGGCAACCTGACGCTCAACCTCTGGGACTGCGGCGGCCAGGAGGCCTTCATGGAGAACTACCTCTCCCAGCAGCGCGTCCACGTCTTCTCCAACGTCGGCGTCCTCATCTACGTCTTCGACATCGAGTCCCGCGACATCGACCGCGACCTCGCCACCTACGTCTCCATCATCTCCGCCCTGCTCCAGTTCTCCCCGGGCGCCAAGATCTACGTCCTCATCCACAAGATGGACCTCGTCGCCCCCGCCCACCGCGAGTCCGTCTACGACGACCGCGTCCGCGTCGTCCGCCAGAAGACGGCCGAGTATGCCAACAGCATAGGCTACCTCCACCAGGAGCACCCGGACGACGACCCTGCCTCCCCCGGCGCGCAGCAGCACCAGCAGCAGCAGCCACCCACCGCCGGCGGCTTCGACATAACCCCCTTCGCGACCAGCATCTGGGACCAGAGCCTCTACAAGGCCTGGGCGAGCATCATCCACGACCTTGTACCCAACCTGGCCACCATAGAGCGCAACCTCGCCAACCTCGGCGCGGCCATCGAGGCCGAGGAGCTCCTCCTCTTCGAGCGCACCTCCTTCCTCGCCGTGTCCTCCTGGACCTCGGAGGAGGGCCAGCGAAACCCGACCGAGGACCGGCTCGAGCGCATGTCCAACATCATGAAGCACTTCAAGCAGACCATCAGCCGCTTCACCGGCACCCCGCGCAACGCGGAGCAGTTCGTCCGCATGGAGCACAAGGCCGGCACCCGCTTCAACCTCTTCATCCTCAAGTTCACCACCAACACGTACCTCATGGTCATCCTGCCCCCCGGCGAGGCCCGCTTCAACGCCGCCATGCTCAACTGCCAGATCGCCATCGAGCACTTCAAGTTCCTCGACGGCCCGGCCACCATGGTACCCCACGGCGCTGCGGGGCCCGCATGAAGACAGGCGATGGCTGGAGGCGGGGAGAGGGGGCATGGGGGCTCGTAAATCTGGCTTTGGGTTTGAAAAAAACGGCGCGCGGGTAGGAAGAGGCTACGCTGCAGTGGCGCATGGCAGGAATGACTAACGATACCATCTGGAGGCGTTTGGAGGGCACACAAGTACTTGTATAATACCACACATTACGGGGCAGGAAAAAAAAGAAAGTTTGCATGTCAACTGCGACCCCGCCACCAATGCTCATGGACTGTCTATCTCTCGAGCCTAGTCTACATTCCATCCAGAGGCGAAACAAAGCCTCAGGTGCCCCAGTGTCAGGCCCAAGACCACCCGCCCGTACGTGAAATGCCCGGGCCAAATAAAAGTTCCAAACGCCGCCGCCGTGACCCGCCAACTTTTGATGACCATGCTGCTGCTGCCCGCTCAAGCCCACTTGACGACGGCAGTGCCGCCCTTCTTGAACTCGGGCACCTCGCCCAGAACCAGGCTGCGGTCGGTGTGGTCCTTGTTCGGGAACGTCGTCGCGAGCACCCAAGCTCTAGTCTGGGTGTCGGGCGAGGCGCGCTGGACAAAGTCGTAGACGTCGCCGACGGTGCTGGTGGTATTGAAGCGGGCGGGGAGCCTCGTGCCGTTGGGGAGCTGGATGCGCAGGCTGATGGTGGGCTGGGACTCGTCGACGGAGGTCTGAGGAGCCGACGAGCTGCTGGAAGCGGCCGCGGCGGTGCTGCTCGAGGCCGTCTGGATAGTAGCCGAGGCGCTGCCATCGCCGGGGACGGGGCTGCCGAGACGGCGTCCCTCGCCGCCGAAGGGCTTGTACTTCTTGGGCAGCTGGCGGTAGTTCTCCTGGTGCTGGTGCAGCTTGACGTCGACGGGCTGGTCGTAGCGGACGTTCATGAGGTGCAGCGGCGCTCTGCCGGCCCGGATCATGTTGAGGTCCATGGCGTTGTCGGGGTCGTCGAAGCGGTGAAGTTCGCCGTCGTCGATGCTGAAGCCGTCCTGCCAGAGGTGCAGGGTGCGCTCCTGGGGCTCGCCGGTCACGCCAGGCGGGCCGTCGGCACCCTCCTGGAAAGCGTCGGGGTCGGGGACGCTGCGGCTGTCGACGCCATCGCCGCCGAGAGTCTGGCCGGTGCCTCTGAATACGTTGGAGGAGCGCGAGGGTCCAGCGGGGGACGCAGCCTCGGGTCGGGAAGAGTTGCTATTACGGTCAGTTCGCGTCTCGAGAGTTGCTCCTGCAGAGTCTGGACTCACGCCTTAGCCTTGGCGAGAATGTCGCTGATGATCTTCTTCGCGCCACCGCCCTCCTGAGAGGGATCCTGGACCGCGAGTCCGGACTTCTCGCCTCCCGCAAAAAGGTCTCCGCGGCCTCGGTCGTCGTAGTCCTCATCATCCTCGTCATCCTCATCGTCGTGCGCGTGGCCGCCGCCGCCAATGGAGCTCAACGTGGCAAGGCCCTTCTTCTTGGGGGCGGCCTTCTTGGAAGAGGAAGCGCGAGCGGCCTCGGGCGCGGGACGGCCATCGAGGGTTCGGGGGCCAGTGTACTCTTCGGCAGCGGCAGCAGGCTGCGACTGGGCTTGGGCGACGGGCTCGATCTCGCCCTCGGAATCGTGGTCGGCATAGTAGGCCTGGGCGGCAAGGCCAATGTCCCAGTTCGCAGACTCGAGGTACTCTGTGCACTGATCGCGGGGTTAGCTAGGGAGGCAAGGCAGCAGACACCGCTGGCGGAGGAGGGGAAAAATAGAGAAAATCGTAGATTTGACATACCCGAGCCTCAGGGAGACCGGTCAGGCTGGTGAAGTCCCGCAGGATGTTGTTGCGCGAGGTGCTGTTGCCGGACATGGTGGGATGCTATGGTGGGGGAAAGAAGGTAGTGTATTGGTGGTATGGTTGGAGGAGAGGTTGAGCCTCTTTTTGTGCTTTTGACTGTGGGAGTGAATTAGATCACTTATTAAAAAGGCAGTCGAGTTGCAAAAGGGAAAAGTTTGTTTTCAAAACTGAATGCGTACTACCTTCCTTGATACAAAGGTTGACTGTGGATGGGAAAGAAAGGGCAGGCGCGCGGGCAGGCGCGCAGGCAGGCAGCTTAGTGGTCGTCACTGCATCAGTTTAGGTAGAGCTTGCGCTGCATCCATACCTCTCTGGCAGGTTCCTTGTGACGTCCCTCGACATGCCTGCCAGAACCCCACCAGAGCCGCCACAGCCCACAGCAGCTCTGGCTTCAGGCTCTAAATGCTTATCTAATCTGGTGCAACGGGTGTCTACCTTACCTAAGCGCCGACAGTGCCTGTAGGCAGGCACGGTAACCCATGTACCTTGGATCAAGGTCGTGTACACAGGCAGGTTTTCCGAGGTCAAGCCGGAGCTCCCACCTCAATCGGCGCCGAGTTTCGGTAAACCTGATCGATCTCGAGCCTCACAGCAAGCTTAGCTTCCCAACAACCATCGAACCCCTCGCAAACCCCCCCGCCAGCCCCGACGATGGCTTCCCACGACGACTCCCACCACCACCCCCTGGCCGAGTCCGGCGTCACGATCCGCTCCGACAGCGAACAGTACTCGCAAGGCGAGGACCTCACGGAGTCGCCCCCCTCGTCCAACTCGCCAATCATCCTCTACAAGCCGCCCACGCTCTGGGGCGTGCTGCGCGGCGCCGCGATCAACTTGCTGTTGCCGTTCATCAACGGCATGATGCTGGGATTCGGAGAGCTGTTTGCCCACGAGGCGGCGTTCAGGCTAGGATGGGGCGGCACCAAGGTACGCGAACGACGGCATGGCGATGCACAACCGCGCATCCCCTGGGCGGTCTGCAAATTGAAACCGTCACGACAGATGCTGACAGAGTCGGAACAGGTCTTCCCCATGTCCCGGAGGAGAGCGCACGCCATCGGCCCCGGCCTGGAGGTCCGCGAAAAGCCCCGCACGCCGTCCCTCGGCCTCGACGACCTTACGAGCCTGGAATGACTAGGTGGATGGGAGTAGAGGGCCTTGATGCATCGAACACCCGCGCCTCCCCGGGCCTTCCGCTGGGGGATTCTCGCGAAGCCGTCCCGTGGGCCATCCCACAAGAGACGAGGCAGCTCGACACACTGAGCGGTTGTGAATGGTCCTGAAATGATGGGAACCGCGTGTCTCGGTATCAGACACACGACACGGAGGGCAAAAACACATGCATTGGCGCACCGGAAGATCGAGGGTTATGCACCGTAAATATGCCCCCCTTCGATAGGCGGCGAGAGCTGGGGCGATCGGTAGCTGAGCGAGTCCAAGACGGGGTCTTGAATCATCATCTCATGACAGAATAGAAAGTAAACCAACAAATCGAGGCATCGTGTACTTTACTATTCTCTGAAAAGAGTACACTTTGTAGAAATTCTCGCTCACTACCCCTTTCATATGAGAGCTCTTGTCCTTGAACGCCATGTCCAGTCATCTGCGAGATGTTCGTCATAGGCATTAACCACTGATTACCCTGTGGTAATCCCGGGGTAAGGTCGACTCAACGGGGCCGGAGCTTGGGCCCGTCTACTCCCGTCCCCGCCCCACCCGACATTTTCCCGGCGCGACCGCGGTGCGCTGTCCAGGTCCCCCAAAAATTTACAGCCGACCGCGCATCAACTGAGGCCAACCTTTCCAATCGCCATCCCAAACCCACCCTCTCCCTCCGCCCCTCCTTCTGCGCGCGCCCATCATGCTGCCCAGCAGAGGCGTCCTCCGTTCCCTCCCCTCCGCGAGGGCGACGAGCAGCATATCCAGTCAATCGGTACGATCCCCCCCTGTCCCCTCCTCCAGGTTCTCCCGTCGTAGGCGGCATGCGAGCAAGATGAGGGTCCAAGAAGGCTGACACGATAGGACCACAGATCTCGAGGTCACCCAGACGACTCGGCGATGGACGAAACTTCGGCACATCTCTGCGCGGCAGCAGCGCCCCCTGGTCCTTGAGGACATCCAAGATGGGCGGCATCGCCGGCTCCGTCGCCCTCGGCGGCTCTCTCCAGACCAGACGAGCCATCTCTCTCTGGAACAAACCCGACCAAGCTCCCAGCGCGCAAACAGCAGCGACGCCCTCGCAATCCGCCGCCGCCGTCCAGCCTCCCGTAGCTGAGCCCGCCGTCCAGCCTCCTCCCGTAGCCGAGCCCGCCGTTCAGCCTCCCGTCGACCAGCCCGCCCCAGTCGCCGCCCCCGTCTCCCACGAGCCGACCCCCGACTCGACCTTCCCCGACGCGATCCCCGATCTCGACGCAGCCTCCATCCTCGACCTCCCCGAGACGATCGGCTACCTCAAGAACCTCGGCCTCGACTTCGGCTGGGGCCCCTCCTCCGTCATGCAGTGGTGCCTCGAGCACATCCACGTCTACACGGGCATGCCCTGGTGGGCCTCCATCACCGCCACCGCCGTCCTCCTCCGCCTCGTCCTCCTCAAGCCCATGATCAAGGCCCAGACCACCGCCGCCAAGATGCAGCAGCTCCAGCAGCAGCCCCAGTACCTCGAGACCCGCCAGGCCCTGCTCAAGGCCACCTCCGAGGGCGACTCGGCCGCCATGGCCAACGTCCGCCGCGACCTCGCCCTGCTGAACAAGCAGGCCGGCGTCAACCCGATCGCCGGCCTCTGGGGCCTGCTGCAGGTGCCCTTCGGCTACGGCATGTTCCGCGTCCTCAACGGCGCTGCCGGCATCCCCGTCCCGGGCTTCGAGACCGGCGGCTTCCTCTGGCTCGCCGACCTGAGCATCCCCGACCCGCTCTACATCCTCCCCATCGCCGGTCCCATCAGCATGTTCCTCATGCTCAAGGTGCGTTTACTCTCCCCGACTAGCCTTCCCGTATCACACCCGATGACACTAACACCCCCCCCGCAGATGGGCTCCAAGTACGCCACGCCCCAGGCCAAGGCCCAGCAGAAGCTCATGATGTACATCCTGGGCCCCATCACCCTCATCTTCACAATGTACCTCCCCGCCGCCGTCCAGTGGTACTTCCTCGTCACGGGCGCCCTCGGCGTCGGCCAGAACTGGCTCCTCAACCGCCCCTCCTTCCGCCGCCGCATGAACATGCCCATCGTCGCCCCGGCCCCGGCGCCGACGCTCGCCGGCAGCGTCGCGTCCTACCAGGCCCCGCGCCGCGGCCAGCACAACGTCACCGCCTCCTCCGCCTCCACGGCCCCGGCCAAGAGCACCTTCGAGACCGCCGTCGAGGGCCTGAGGCAGACGATGCACAGCGCCAAGGGCGGCATGGGCAACTACGCCGAGGCCGAGAAGGAGAAGAAGCGCGCCGCCGCGCTCAAGGAGTATGAGGAGAGGAGGAGCTCCAAGAAGGGCCGCCGCCACTAGGAGAGCGAGGCGAAAGGCAAGCAGAGGGGGAAAGACGAAGGGTGAATGGAAACGGGAACGCGGGCCCTGTTGAAAGAAACGGGCCTGCTGTTTTCTATTCCTTTCTTCCCTTTCGTCATGTGTAACAAAACCACACCAAAAACGAACTACGTCTAAAAAGAACTCTCGCATTTGTAACATTTCCAAGAATGAAGATCGGGCTGTTGGGCTTTCTCTCCTCCTCCCTCTCCCCTTTTTCTGTTTTGTTTTATTCCGGCTGCGGGAGACGAGGGAGATGATTGCCAATTGTACGTGTATCATATGGGAAAGGGGGCCGGCAGCGGCAGGCAAAGAGGAGAAAACGATCCGCTCATGTTTAGCCTCGGTGTAGACGGTTCTGTTGTTCTAAGAGACAGTATACGGGATCAATAGAGAGCATCGTTCTGTTAATAGGTCGGTATCTTGACGAGAGCAGTCCCAATCTTGGGTAGAGCTTCCCAATCACGAGCAAGTCATCTATTGCAGCAGGAGAGAACAACCGTTTCCCTACGCTGGACCAGCTCTGCATGTCGTGGCCGTGAGGACCAATCGCGGCGTTCCCGCTATTCCTGCGTCTTGTCCTCCTATCGCACCTGTTCCCGCGAACATCTCCCCGGGCATCCGCCAGGTTCACCCGGGATCCGTCCCGGTTCTGCCGGTCTTCCTGCTGGCCGTCCCCGGCCGCCCTCTCGGTCTTCTCCACCCACTCCCTAATCAGTCTCTGCCTGTCCCTGGCGTCCAACTCGGAATCTTCCTCGCCGAGCCCCTCCGGCGTGGCCGCAGCAACCAGCACAGCCATGCAAGTCGTCATGTGCCTCAGCCTCCAGAGCCACTCGTCGGGCCTCTCCCCCTCCCCCTCGGCGTTGATGACCACCTCGTGGCCCTCGCGGACGGGACGCAGCGTCTCCTTGTGAAAGAGCCGCAGGACCTCGTCCTCGCCGCCGCGCAGGCACGCCAGGACCTCCCTGGGGTCCTGCGCGAGGTCGTTGCGCCACTTGAATGGGCGCTTGCGCTTGCCCAGCCTGTGGACCTCGGGGAGGAAGCACCAGCGCAGGCGGAGGCTGCTGTCGTCGGTACCGGTGTTGACGGCGGAGGAGGGGGGCGAGGAGGAGGGCGAGGAGGAGGGCGAGGAGGAGGGCGAGGAGGAGGGCGAGGAGGAGGGCGAGGAGGAGGGCGAGAAGGGGAGCGAGGAGGAGACCGGCTCGAGCGTGGCCTGCGCCCTGCCCCAGCGCTGACGCACCGAGTGGTTCAGCGTGACCATGTTCCGGGGCGAGTCCAGGCCCGCGGCCCCGCGCTCGAGGGCCTCGTTGAACTTTTCGACGAGGTCGTATCCCCAAAAGTGGCTGACTACTTTCAGGTCCCTGGGCACGACGGCATGGTGGCGGATGGCGCGGAAGGGAAAGACGTGGTACGCCTGCGCGTCCGGGGTGCCGGTCACCGCACACACGCCGCCGTCCCGCTCCATCGTCTGAGATAGAAGGTTTGTCAGTCGGGGGGCTCTTTATGCTTACAAAGGGGGATTGGGGGTGGACTCAACTCGTGCCGCAGCTTCCTTGAGGGAAGCAGAGCTCGGCATCAGCAAGGGTGCTCCGGGGGGGCTTTCTGGAGGCGAGGGCGGCGGCGTCTCCTCTTCCGACTCGCCCAACAAAATCGCCGCCACAGAGTAGTCCGATGACGACGACTCGCTCTCCGGGATCCGCTCCAGCTGGGGGACGACCCCGGAACTACCTATCACGATCATGCTTCGTCAGCGAACCTCCCAAAACGACATCAGAACCGACCGGTCCCGGTAATAACTCACAAAGCTTGATCAGCCTCGGCAGCTGATCCCTACAGTTATTCATGATCGAATGCAGAAACTCCAGGGGGAAGCTCCCATCCCGCACGTTCTCGAGCATCTCCTCGAGCCCTTCCATGGGGGCGACGAGGAAAGCGGCCCATGCGTACGGGGTGACTTTCTTCTCGTCGATCCGCCCGTTTCCACTCCCGCCGAGTCTGTGGACGGACACGTTCTTGAGCTCCTCCAGCAGCTCGAGCCGGCGGGGCAGGTCGTCCGTCACGAGCACGCCCCACGGAGGACACGCCGCCGGTGCGCGCTCCTTCTCCTCCGGGCGAGGCCTCGACCTCTCGGCGAGGTGTTTCGAACCTGCGTTGAGGTCGTCGAGAGAGTCGAGAGCCGCGTTGATAACATCGAGCTCTCCTGCTCCAGCTCGTCGTCGCCGCCGGGCTGAGAGAGATGGAGAACGAGTCGGGATAGTGCCTGCTGCTTCAGTTCGGCGTTTGTCGTTCCGTCGAAGGAGCCAGGCACGGCCTGGTCCCCGTCTTTTGTGTCCATGTTTCCTACCTGTCGAGGAAATGGGACTCGCTACTGCGGATCTTCAGTTGAAATAGATGTGAATGGGAGTTGAGGCCGCGAGGAAGGCACCAAAACGAGGTAGGTAGGTAGGTAGGTACCTAGGAAGGTAGACAGTCGGAAAGATGGGACGCAAGGTCAAGGCGTAAATATCTAGGTACCTAAGCTGGGAATACTCAAATTCATCTCCGGTAGCCACAAAGGTATCTTTGTTTCCATCTGAAGTAAAAAACCTTATCGACTTATAGTTCGCGGGCGAAGCGCCCTGCACACGTACCAGGCGCTTGACACAAGCATGGCCCGGAGTTGACTCCCCAACTCGATGAGAAGGTCTGTCATCTACTCAGGTGAAGAATGACCGTTGGAGGAACTACTCCAACCTCCTCTCAGTGCTTCTCTTCGGACAACTCGAGCTAAGCAATTTCTCGAGTACTTCGACAGCCGCAACTTGGGAAGTATCCCACACATGGGCCGAGATATAATGGTGTTCAGGGGCGCAAAGGGTCCCGTCCACTTTGAGAGGCGCAGACTTGGACTTCCTCCAGCAACTCAAGTCGGCGAGGGAGGGTTGGCTCTAAAGGGGCTTGCAGATTCACTTCTCTGGCTTTCATGATCCATCCTGTTCTCCTATGATTCTGTTAGAATCAGCCGGGTATGACGGGTGGTGGGGATGACGAGGGGCAAGGATGCTGGACGGTTATTAAGAGAGAGTTGGAGATTGAGAGGAGGCAAAGCTCGACCCAAAACATTTAGTTCATGGGTAGTAGAGTTGAAGTTCCAAATTAAACAAACTGGTGCTGACGTAACTAGACCAGCATCGCATGTGTGGGTAGGAAAGTAGGCGAGTGCTTACCTAGGAGGCAAGTGTATTTGTAGGTGGGTGGACAGGGCCGGTAGGATATTAAAAACACCTCAACTACAGACTTGAACGTTTGTTTGTTTGTATCTGTATCTGAAATACAGAAGCTTAAACAATCTAGCATTTCTTACAAGTGTATGTTAAGTGATAGACTGCCGACCTTATACGTGAATGGTACATAGAAAGAACCTGAGGCGAGGCGCCTCTTACTCTACCCGTGGTCCGAGTCGACGAGCAGGCGTGGGAGCTGGCGTCGACAACCTGCCGGATCACTGGAACGGAACTTGCTACGAGAAGGAAAGACCTACTGACAACCGGGTATCTTGTCCGACAGCAACTCAAAGTAGATCTGCGTGCCGGCGAACAAGATATACATCTTAGTCGAGGCGCTATAATGCCGCGGTGTTATAAAGAGATAGCGAGCGGCTGGACTCGTAAGATTAGTTAGTTCGATACAACCGCTTGTAGAGGAAAGTTCATGTAGACATGCTTTGGTATTCTGTATAATACGTCGCCGAGTCCGTCTTGCAAGAGTTCGTCTGAAAGAGCGGATCGCAGAAAGTATGTCCTGCTCCGGGCCGCGGGTATTAAAGTTAAAGTAGTAATGCCGCCGTTCGCTCTGCGCAGAACTTCCGCAGATGAAAAACCCATCAAATTTCACCCACCTTGCCATCATGCTTCCCAGCATGCGTCGTGAACAGCTTCCCTCTCGAGACCTGACCGAAGCAGACCCGCTCCTTTCGGGCCCGAAACGCCGGATCCGACGCGGGAAGAGCGGGTAGCCCCACTCAGCCCACAGAAAACTCTGCGCCGACCTGAATAGCCGCACATTCGGCAGCCTCCGTCAACAACAACTGGTCTGGTGGTGTAGTTGGTTATCACGTCAGTCTAACAGTTCGAGCTTGCTTGGCTGAGCACACTGAAGGTCTCCGGTTCAAGTCCGGGCTAGATCAACCTGATGGGCGAATGGTTTAGTGGTATAATACTCGCTTAGCATGTGAGTGGTCCAGGGTTCGATTCCCTGTTCGTCCATTGTCTTTTGCTTTTGCTGCGTCTAAACCCGGATGGCTGAAGTGTCTCTGCAGCGGACGCCAGAGATGTTTTTCTTTTGTCAAATTTGGTGCATTGCCGCTGGCTGTGGTGCCTGGCAAGGTGACGATACGGTGCCCGCACAGGTGGCGCGTTGTGGCCATCAAAGTCTATGAGCGCCAGGGCGTTAGGTGGTTGCCCATCACAATGTCATGACCTCGCGGTGATGTGAGGTATGACGGCCACCCATCAGAAGTTGAGCAGTGTAATGAGAGGTCATTCCGGACGCGACAGGATCCGAGTTCTTAGTGAGACATGTGCCCTCGACTTGTACAAGTCGGTGGATAAGGCAGATGGTGACGTGGTGCTCCTGGCTAGTATTCGGACCGTCGCCGAGCGGCGTCACGACTTCCTCATCAACCGAATGAGCCGATAGACTCGAGCCGTGGCGGCAGATCTTCTGCTTCCAAATCGTTGGACACGCAGACTAAGGTGGCTGGCTAATTAGCAGCTCTAGCAGCTGTCTCGTAGATCTGACAGTGGTCAGTCAGCGCGGAAGCCAAAGCCAGCCTGCCAGCGTCCAACTACCGGCAGTGGCCTCAGCTGATCTCGCCGGTCGGTAGCGCGAGAGCCCAATAGCACCGCACGACCGGGACGCCGGTGCTCAGCATGGCCACCGCGTGGCAGCATCGCGCAACTCGGGGTCGCCCCCGGAATCGTACTAGGAGGGGCTGCCTCACCCGGCCTCAGCAAGCCTCTTTGCGTCTGCAATGCATGGGCGAAAAGGGGCTATCCAGCCATGGTCCCCCCGAAAGCAGAAACCGTCATGGGCCGTAAGGACGCCGCGAGCGGCGTCGCGCGAGATACCGCAAGTTCGGTAACAAAGACCACGATTGAGTCCAACGGGGGGAGGAGAACCCAAGAATGAAGGCGCCGCCAAGCAGCTTCCGAATACTGTTAAGCGACAGAGGAGGCCCTGGAGATTTCTGAATTTCGAGAAGACCGGGCTTCCTGGGCGAGGTCGACACGGTGCGCCTCTGGGTCTAAGCTGCGGCGTCGGGGGCCAAGAGCAGTGTCCGGGGGGGTTAGAGGGGTGAGGGTCTAGACGATCCCGGTTCGGTGAAGAAAGTGGCACGAGCCGAAGGGTGTTCCTGGGTCTCTGATGAGATTCTGGTATTCATGGTCAATGGGCATTGGGCAAATGCTGGCTCGTATTGCCGACGCGCGCTCCAAAGCCATAGTCCACCGCGCTATCAGGTCTGCCTTGGAGCCGTCGATGGCGTGTGCCCGCAGGCGATTTGGAAACTCTCTGCTGGTCTCGCAATCGTTATCCGAACTGTGGCATGGAAGGATCATGTCCTGACCCGACGGACCAGCAGAGCGGTCAGCTTGTCCAAGAAGCGACAAACCTCCTGACCCTTTCACCTCGGTCAACCAAGACCGGGCAAGGGAGAGAGAGAAAAATGAGTTTTGAGAAGTTCTCTCGTCACTCTCGACAAACAGCACACCGGGGGTGTCCGTGCCCCGACCCGATTTCGACCACGGCCCAGGACACGAGGCAAACCGTGGCCCCCCCGAGCCTCCTTTCATCCCGGTCTCTCCACACGTTTTTGTGCTGTCAGTTCCGCCCCTAGGGGCATGTGGCGCTCCAGCCCCGGCGGTTGGTTTGGGTTGTGGATGTCTTCCGGTGCACAGGGACGATTTCCAAATGGAAAGCGATTGGTAAAGTGCGCAGCGCTCCAGCTTGGCATGTTTGTCGGCGTGACGCTCCTGGGCGGTTAATGCATGTTTGCCAGTCTGAATCTCAGGGTCTGTAGGGCCGGAGAGCAGCATCGGAGCCAGATCGAGGGCTGCTTGGCCGTGACAGCTGTCGGTGGCTGCTGCACGCTCGAGTTTGCGTGCTATGCATGGTAGGTAGGTCGGACTCCGGAGGCTCGGCCAGTGGTGGTGGTGGTGGTGGTGGTGGTGGTCGTCGCGGTGGTGACCAGTCGCTTGTGGGCCATGGGCAGGAGGGCCGTGGAGGCGTTCATCCGATTTTGGCTGTCCACTTGGGCATTTCCGGACACACCCTGCAGCGAAGCATTGTCCAATGTCGAGACGATGCAGGGCACCATCATCGACTGAGTGGTTGCGAATCGCCGGCCACGCGGATGCAACGAGCCCAACGGAGGGCATCGCGCATCACGGCATGCGGTTCCAAGCCCGGGCCATTCCAGAAACGTGCACCGTCTCCCGTACCTTGCAGGCGTCGGCTGCACTGCAACACAGGCCGGCCATCCTCCCATCCCACGAGGCCCAGGTCCCTGGTACCGTGTCTCCCAGAGCACTTTTGAGATTCTTGCTAGTAGCTGTACTGGACGGGGGCACCCTGTACGAGGGGAACGGGTTCGCTCTCGCTTGCTGATTCTGCTTGCTCGTCTTGTCCTGTGTTTCCTCAATGGCTTTGTGCGAACGAGGTGCGATCTGGCATTGCATACGTGTTGTGGGGGACGCTGCATCTGTGAGCAAACAATTTCTGCATTTTTCCCACGAACCAGGACTTTTGGGACGGCAATAGCGCGTGGTACCTAGGCCGCCGGGACTGATTCCGGGGGCCTGGTGCAACCCGAGGCTTGGGCCGGGGTGCAAGTCAGACCAGACCGTCAGAGCCGAGGGACGGACGACGCCGAATCGACTGGCGGTTTGCGACGGTGGGCCGGATCAGCGGTGGCCCTGATATCCATACAGCAGCCAAGTCGGAAGCTGTTGTTTGTATGGTCGTGATGGTTGAGTTGCAGTTGAAGTGTAGCGTTGGTGGTTAGGTTGGTAAGAAGGTTGGTTTGGTGTTCTTGGAAAGAGCGACACTGTGATGGGGACGTACCCATCGTCCATGCCTCCTTCCTTCCCCGTCCATTGCCGCATTTCAATGCTGCGCAGTGCCGCAGCATTGAAATTGACCGAAAGGGCTCCGGCTATGTTGTAGGTACCCAGGCAACAGGAAGACAGGCTGAATCTCTCGACCTCGGTACGGTTATTAGCTTCGTTCCCTGCGAGGCGCCAAGCAGACTGCGCCGAGTGAGGACTGGTGACGAAGCGAAGGGGTCGGTCCCAAGATCCCGGAGGTTCTCATAAACGACAGCGATAGGTAGGCGCACTCGTACGGAACACCGTTGAGATCCCTCCAGTGTGCCCGTGTCGGAAGTTTGTGTGTCAGCGGTGTCGTACCGTACGCGTACGGGCTGGGCTGGTCCCGAAGTTCCGTGTGCTCTCGTCTGTTGTCGCGGGCCGCGGCAGGGAGATGAGGGCAATAACGAGGCGAATCGACGACGACCCGCGGTTCCAGTAATCGGCCGGTGGGGACGTGGAGGACGGCGACAGGGCCAATGGGATAAAGCCGGAATATGAGGTCTCCTGGAGGCTGCACGCAATTGACGATTTCCACCTCAGAAAAAGCGCGGTTTTCTCTTCCAGGTTACCTATGATTTTGTTGCCTGTAGTGATAACCCACAGGTACCTCGATACCTAGGTAGGTACAGGACGATGTACAGAAGCACACCCGCTGGATTGGTTAGGGACCTGCCTTGTGGCCGCTGTAATCATTCCGGTGGTCTGGCCCAGCCAACTGAAGCGAGGGGAGGACCAACGCGTGAAACATCCCAGGCGGGCCCAGTCTACCTATGTACCTGCCTCCAGGTACCTGCCAAGTCCCTCCAGCCTTTACTAACCTTGTGCCTCACGCTGCCATTGAAGGCACCGATGATGCGGGCAATCGACTAGACTACATAGGCCCATGAGGTCCAATTACCATCCCAAGGGCCGGTCCGGATACCCCTCGAGCCCCGTATGAGCTCTTTGAAAGATTTTTTCTTAAATACGGGCAGGACTCCAGTCGAGCTGTAATGATGGTACGATCGTCATATATCGCGCAACAGGGCTCCGTCGCTCGAGTCCCACCTCGCATCTCTCCACCCAGCGGCCTCGAGGTGGAGGAGCACAAGAAGGCACTTTGTGTTTTGGTACGGGACCACGGGTACGGAGACCTGTTCTAGGGAGGTGCCTCTCTGAGCGCCGACAGTGGACCACGGATTGAATGACAGGCACCGTGAGGTTCTCACATACAGTGCTTCGCAGTGGGGTCGATCGCCGAACTGGGGCAATGCCATTCTGTCACAGCATAAGGATAATAGGGGATTGTTCACGAATCCTGGATATCTCAGGTACACCTACCTACCTGATTGTGTATCCGAGCGCGTCGAAATGGATGTCGCCGTGGCCTGCGTGGCACGGCATGCCATGGCATGGCACGGCATGGGCAGGTCCCAACGGTGGAAGCTGTTCAAAGTCCCTCGTCTTCGTTGTGTTGGTCCGGGATGCCTTGCCGCCTCCCCACTCTTTCCATTTCGCTGCTCTGGCTCGTCCCTTCCTTCCTTCCCGTGCCGTCCCTGCCTTGAACGTGTAAGGACTGGGAAGAACATCCAGCAAAAGTGGAAGCAACCCAGCACCTGTTCCTTCCTGCCATTTCATGGACTCGTCTGTTCGACCACTGAGATGGGAGGTAGTGACTTAGGTATCTTTGCGCGTGCGATGCGAGGGAAGGTACTTGCTTGGATACTTGACTACCTCAGTTACATAGGTAGATAGGTAGTAATTATCGGAAGCAAGTAATACCATCCAACTGCACCTTCCTTCCCGAGTCGATGCGATGCGATGCGATGCGATGCGATGATGGAATGTGCAGGTGCTGCCCTCTTTTCTCTCTTTTCGTGATCTCAGTGTCCACCGTTCATCAGTGATATCAACCTGGTCCTTGTTTTACCTCGGACTTACCACCTTACCTACCCGCGTGCAGCAAAGCTTCGTCCCCTACCAACAACCTACCTACCTAGGCTTGCTTTTCGTGCAGGGCCGCTGCTTGCGTTGCTTGCGGTTTCACTTCTCGACCGTTGCTTGTCTCCTCCATCTCCTGCTCTCCATTCCTGAAGGCTGACAACGCCGAATCCGACCTCCTCCTCCTCTCCACTCCGAGATCGTCAAGCCTCGCCCGTCAATCCGAGGTGCGCGGCATCTATCGTCCTTCATCCGTCCTCTCTACCGCTGCCGCCGCCGCCTTCCGTGGCATCATCATCATCGCCTGGGACTGCCTCACCTCACCTACAATACTTTGCTCCGAAGCAGCCGCTTGATCCCGCTTCCCCTCGCATCCTGCTGCCCGCCTGGCCTGTCTCAACATCAGACTCGAAGGTCCTGCACTACGACGCCGCCCATACATAGTACGCAGCGGTTAACGCCTCCAGGCTCCGAGGCCGAGCTCAGAGACGGACCCTTTCCTCTCCGATCCCCCCAATTGGCTGCCCGGCTTGGTGGTGTTGCTTTTTTGAGCGCCTGTGTGCCCCTCCATCAGAGGGCCACAGATTGATCTTCATTTCCACTACTGCAAACATTGGACGCCTCTTAGATCCCGCCCGCCTAAGGTACCTTGGCCCAGATCAGATCCGGTCGACGGACGGACGCATTTTTATCGCCCTCATTCCCGCTGTCAAAACCACACAAAGCTGCAGCAATCTGCTCAATTCGATTCCTCCGACCTAGTTCGCCTTGCCTCTCGGCTTCTTTTATCTCTCCTGCTTCTGCCGTCTCGTCTCGTCTCGCCTCGTCTTCTGGCCACCCGACGCAACGGCTACCGTTCCGTTATTCACGCGGCCCGCAAACTTTGGATTCGGGCGAACACCGCCATCAGTCTCGATTGTCGAGAGAAGGACGCTTCATCCGAGTAAGTAGCAGTCCTCCAGAGCCGTGTCCTTTGCCCAATCCCCAATCCCCGGTCTCGCAGACCCTCGACTTGCATCAAGAGATCGCCTCTCCTGCATTCTTTGCAGATGCTGCTCCCGACCCAGCTGCGTGGGCAACTTCCATCGAGCTTGTCAGCCCCACGACGCTTCGTGCCGCCGTCCGGACCCGACCCCGATAATCAGCCGCTGCGGATGGACGGACGGACGGTCGGTCGTGGAACTCTGTGGGAGCTGGAGCTGGAGCTGGAATCGGGGACTGGCCGCCGTGGCTCGCCCAGACAAGTCCTTGTCCCGTCGTCTGCACACAAAAGCCCCTCATTCTTCGCAATCCTATTTTCACGTCTTTCCGGCCTTGCGCGGTCGCAGTCGGAATGGCTCAGAGTGGCTCGACATTTCGCGGCTAACTAGTGACCAGTCCAGAAGCAGTTCGCTCGCTCCAGCGGTCATCCCTGATTCAGATCGACGTCGGCCAGAACTCTAACACCAAGAAGGGAACCGGTTCCTGGGCCAGCACCACACCCCCCTGAACCCCCCCCCCCCCGACCCCAAATACCACCGGGGCAGACCATACCAACACGCCCAAGGTACCTAGCTGGCTCCAGCCCGCTGCGGCCTGCATCTGCGCCCGTGTCTGCGGCACACCCAGCAGCAGCAGGCGACGCCCTAACCACACCCCGGTCCCTGGTCCCTCCCCCCAGTGGAGGCCTGGATCTGGACATTTGCGCCCCCGGCTGGCTTCCTTGCGGCGTCTTACGGCGGCCCATACGACCGACGGAGACCTGCTGCATAGCACCTAGCGTCGAGCTGCTTCCGCTGAGGTGCCTCTCAGTCTCCAGCTGGCCTGCTCCAGTGCCGATTGCTGTTGCCCATAAGGTGTCCCGTTCCCGTCCCCGCAAGTCGCACCGTGGGTGGCTCTGTTGCTATTAAACTAGCCCGGACGGCCTCGCCTTCTTCTTATCTTTGGACCTTTCCCCCTCCTTTGCCCGACCCTACTGCGCTGCCCGCCTGCATCGTCGTCGACGACCTCCGAAACCAGCGCACTCTCGTTCGCCCTCTCACGAAGCTGAGAGCCCGCCCACCTGTTACGGTCCCTCTCATCCACCGCTCGGAGACCCCGTCCTCGGTAAACGCCGCTAGACGCCTGTGCCCGCAAGTCGAAAGCGTCTCGTTGATTCCAGTGTCGCCTCAGCAGTTGGACGCGCCTGAACCCCTCCAACTGACCCCACACCATCGCTATCTTTCGACGTGCTTTCCCCCCAAGACCGCCCCTAATAATCATCCAAGATGGGCCTGTTCTCCCGCAAGGAAAAGGCCCCAAAAGCCTCCGGCAAGCCTTCTATCAACACCTCGAGCGTTAGCATCAACTCGGGTACCTCCAGCATCAAGTCGCCACCGCCGCGTAGCTTCGCCATGAACAGAAGCTCGGGAACGAGTACCACCCCAGGCACGCCTCTGACGCCCTTCTCGCCCGCTCCCATACTCAAGGTCGATCTGCCGCGCCCGCCCGACCCGCAACTCGACCCTGCAGGATACCTGCGAAGCCTTGGAGCAGTCAGAGAGAGGAGCAGGATCGTGACGGAAAAGGCGCTCCGGAATGAGCTGAAGCACTTCGATGTGGACATGCGCAAGTTCCCCGACGTTGTGTCGTTTGTTTCTCAAATCATCAAGGTAGGTTTCGTCCACGTCCCGCCCACCGGCTCGCCTGATGAGGCGGCTCACCGGCTGCAACCCCCGTCCCCTGCCAACCGCGCCGAATGGCAACATGCTGATCTGATGATCCGCAGCGAGACTACGATGCACCCTACAACGCCATTCCCAGCCACGGACGACACCAACACTTCTGCGTTGGCGGCCGAGACCGCGTCGCCCAGCTTCTTTCCACCTTTCCCGAGGACGTTGACAGCAGCGAGAAGTGCCGTCGCATGATCGACCTTTTCACAGTTAGCGTGCTACTGGATGCTGGTGCAGGTACGAAGTGGAGCTACAAGAGCACAGAAAATGGGCGTGTGTACCGCCGGTCAGAGGGAATAGCCGTGGCAAGCCTGGAGATGTTCAAGACAGTGAGTCCTCAATGTTTTGCCCGTGGGCCTCGTGGTTTCTGACGCCGTTCAGGGCCTGTTTTCCAGCGATCCCAAGAATAAGTTCCAGGTCGACAAGGAGGGCCTCCGTGGCTTGACGGTCGAAAAAATGGCAGCAGGCCTCCAGTCAATGCAGGGCAACCAAATGGCTGGCATCGAAGGCAGGACACAACTTCTTTTTCGCCTGGCAAACGCCCTCGCCGAGAAGAGCGAGTACTTTGGAGAGAACGGCCGGCCAGGAAACATGATCGGTACGCAACCCGGATCCGAATGACTACCCTACCTGACGCGGCCAACGCTAACACGTCGCAGATTACCTACTGGCACATCCCTCAACACAAGCATCCTCCACGCCGATCATACTTCTCCCGACCTTGTGGAACGTTCTCATGAACGGTCTCGCTCCCATCTGGCCTTCCTCCAGAACCGCCATCAATGGCGCGTCTCTGGGCGACGCCTGGCCTTGCCAGTCCATGCCGCAACCCCCGCAGAGCCCGACAACTTCGCAGTTCTCACCCTTTCCACCGTCGGCCCAGAACTCGACCGCGGCGTGGGAATCGATCCTACCCTTCCACAAGCTGACGCAATGGCTCTGCTACAGCTTGATGCAGCCCATGCAGTCTCTGCTTCGCATCCAGTTTGCTGGTGTTGAGCTACTGACGGGCCTGCCCGAGTATCGCAATGGCGGTCTTTTCATCGACCTTGGTGTTCTCACACTGAGGCCCGACGACACGGAACGAGGTCTGCAGCACTATGACGAGTACTGCCGTAGGACAGGTGTCAAGCCAGTGGAGGTCGCGCCCATGTTTGAGCCCAGCGATGATGTAATTGTCGAGTGGCGTGGAGTAACTGTCGGTCTGCTGGATAGGCTTTGTGCTGAGGTCAACAAGCATATGAAGAATGATCTTCAGGGGGGTGAGCTGACGTTGGCCCAATTACTGGAGGCCGGAAGTTGGAAGGTGAGCTTGCCCACACTACATCTGTTAATTGCAGGGCTAACATACGAGCAGGGTGGCCGTGAAATGGCAGAGTTCAGCCGACCCAATACAAAGGAACCGCCCATCCTGATCGACAGTGATGGAACTGTATTCTAAGCTGTTATGAGTTTTGTTTTGAAGGGGAGTATGTATTGGATTAAGGCATTATACCTGTTCTCGCCATTGGTTGAACGGCGACGATACTTGTGGGCATAGTTTTCTGGCGGCAAAAGGGAAGACCCGTGTGTTGCGGTGGCTGACTGGCATGGCACATTTCCTGCATGAAGGGACTGGGGGCGGAGGTTTAGGAACCTTAATGAAAGTCAACTTGGGACCTAAAAGGTGCCTGAAGCACCATGGACAAAGAAGAACTTTTCCTACGATTTTGTTTTCTCCGAACACAAGCAAATGTCAATACCCAAGTGCAGGCAACAGACCTACCCTGCCCGGATACCGTGTAGGCAAGCAACAGCTTGCCCTAAACACCCATGGAGCATTGGAGACCTCAATACCTACTTTATAGACTTCCAGCTTCCTTCTGAGATACCTTACACGCTCCCAGCAATCCGATTTGAATAGCTTTATACTCAGAATGAAAGGCCGGTGTGGTGAGTGTTTACCTTTTTTAATATCTCCAATCTCCTCCTGTTTTGGTGGCAGCCTCTCATCATGGCTCAATGCTAACGATCAATTAAAAGAGCAAAGATGGATCACGAAGATCTGAGAAACGCCGTCGTCCAACGCTTCCTCGATTACTTTCAGAACCCCCCGAGTGGCAGCGAACAACCCCGCGACGACAGCGACGATGACGAGAGGAATTTGAACATCGTCAACGCCTTGGTCAATCTATTCTCGCAAGCGCAATCACCAGATCGCGGGAGGAAGCTCCGCATCATCGACGAGGCACTCAAGTCCTTCAGGATCCTAACCTAGGGTCCGTCCACCTCGACGAGACGCTGCGTTTTTATACTACTGCACAGTAGCCTATCCGCCCGCCCCGGAGCGCTTTTACGTCGAACCTTTCACGCAGGCTTGAGTTGCTGAGGGAGATCAAGGCTGCGCCGCTGCGCAGGTTGCGTGGAGAGTTTGAGAGCAAGATTAGTGTGTAGGTATGCATGGGCTGCGTTTCTGGTTGCTTCTGTCGAGGAGGCTGAGCTGCTTCTTGGGAATCTCGACGGTCCGAGGAACAGGGTATCGCTGGCCTACGGCGTGAATTCCCGGTGGTGTAGGTCCCAGGTTACTTTTGAACCGCTCGGGAAGGTTGAGAATGGCATACGCTTGCGGCTGCATTATCTTCCTGGGGCCGGCAAGCTTGGCGAGGGAGAGGTGCTGCCTCCGTTTGTATGGCGTAATGACCTTGCGCAGGACCCGATGGAGGTCTTGGGCTCATTGCCTGCAAACGAAGCCGATGGTAAAGTCCGACTTGTTTTCGCAGAGACGCAGCACTTGATAAGAGAGGGTTATGAGTTTGATATCACGGCTGATCCAGGGGACTTGGAGAATATCCCGGACATGACTCTGTGGGAGTTGCGGCACTTGACGAGTTGTATGGCGGCGTTGGTTGCTGCGGCTGCGCCGGGGGGAGTGCTTTATGCGGACTCTAAGGTGGATGGGTATTAGAGGTGATTTGTGAGAGGGACAAAGATGACGGTTGGGTCGAATAGTGACGCTGTCCGGAATGATCTTGGGCAGGAGACATCCAAATGAGCAGATATCGATATCTAGATAATTGTCAACCACTCCTTGATCTTGACTTTTTTTCGATCTGGTGTCCGGTATCTCTGCCTCTCGTCATCCTCGGCTGATTCTAACGATAATGGAGGAACGATGGATCACAACGCCTGATCCGTCAGGGCTACGAGTTGGTTCGAACGACCCAGAGGACCGTGCCCCCATCATGGCTCTATGGGAGATACGATACATGACGGCTGTTGTGAAATCGAGTCTTCGGATTCTGAGTCGGAACCTGTCTTTATAAATCTATACTGTTTATCGTGACTATTCCGAAGTGCGCAAGGAAGAGCCCTGTCAACAGTCCAAGGGTGAGTTCAGAGCCGAAGCTGTTGTGTTCTCCACTGTGAGAGGATGGGAACGGGTACATTTGCTTGGGTATAGGTTTGTGTTTGGTATGTATAACCTCCTCGTCTGCCACTCACGAAGTATGCCAAGGTGACTGTATCTGGAACGCTGATCACAATCGTTTCAATATGATATGGACCATCCCGCCAACTGAGTCTCATTGGGTATCTACCAGCGACCCGTCTTCCATAGGACGTCCCTCCTCAGCAACCCAGCTCTGGAGCGACGCGTCCTTCTCAACCTGCCGCTCCTGCCTCGTCTTGAGCCGCCAGCTCCCGGGCGCGGCGTCCGCCGCCTTGGGCTTCGCCAGCAGCTTCCGCGAGAACGGTATCCTCCAGATGTGCGGCCCGACCTCGTCCCCGGTGACGCGGTTCGTCTCGACGACCGTCCGGAGCCGCTTGGCCGCCTCCCAGTTGGACGTGACGGTCGTCAGGCCCGCGCTCCAGCCGTACAGGAACGACGACACGTTCATCGCGTTGAGGCCGGACCCCTTGCGGCCCGCCGCCAGCGCCGCCGCGGGGAGGGCGCCGGCGTCGACCATGCGCTGCGCGTCGTCCCAGGATATCGAGTCCACGATGGCGACGGGGAGGCGCAGGTCCTGAGGGACGGGGTGCGTTGAGAGTGCTTGCAGCGCCGCTATCCGCTTTCTGCGGTCTTCGTCTGGTGTGGTCTGTGGATCGGCTGGGTCGAAGATGATGCTCGTCCGCGCGCGCTCCGTGTCCGTCCCGATCCCCCTCGCAATCTTGAGGAACGTGTCGGCGGTCTCCCACGTGCACACCAGATCCCTCCCGACCAGCGCCGGGTACAGCGTATTCGCCAGCCGCGGCCCGTTCTCGAACTCGTCCGTCGCGTCGATCTGGTGCTGCTTCGAGCGCAGCAGCTCCGACTCCGGCCCGATCTCCATGTGACTGAAGTCCGAGGCCAGCGCCATGAACACGGAGCAGTCCACGTTCAGCGTCGCCGTGAAGTCTTTGAAGTAATCCGTGTCGACCAGATTCGCGACGGCCTCGGCCAGCGGCGGCGTCGGGGCGGCGAGCAGCCCGTCCCGCCCGTTCGCCGTCTCGACGACGAGATCGACGCCGCTGCCCTCGCTCATCCGGCGCACGAGGCGGAGCAGCCGGTCCACGGGCTCGCTGTCCCCCTCGCGGACGCGGGACATCAGTATCCGCACGCGCGGGCGGCGGTAGTCCGTGTACGAGGCGCGGGCGGCGGCGAGCATGTGCCGTGCGACGCGGGCTACCTCGATGCTGTCGTCGTCCTCGTCGCGGAGCAGCTCCAGCGCGTCTTCGTCTGTGAAGTCGTCGTCCCACTCCCACCCCGCGTCGGCCATCTCGTACGCCAGCCGGCGCGGCGTCGTGGTCACGACCTTGATCCAGTCCGCGCCGCCGTTGACGACGAGGTCGACGACCGCGCTGGCGGAGCGGCCCGAGGAAGTAGTCCGATAAGGGAGGTCGCGGCGCATGCCGGCGAGGTCGGAGCAGCGCTTCGTGATTTCCCATACCGTCTCGTAGAATTTGTAGTTTGAGGCGTCGAGGCGTAGGCGGACCATGCTGTCGAGATCCTTGGGTTCTTGGGAGTCGTCGTCGTAGGAGGCGACCATCTTCTCGAGGTGCTTCCTCTCCGAGACGATGAGGCGCTCGAAGAAGCCCAGCCCCGGGACGGCCTGGTTCCAGGACAGGGGCTTGTGGCCGGACGCCGGGCGGCGCTCGATGGCGGCCTTGAGCTGCTCGAGCTCGGAGAGGATGACGTCTATGCGGTGGATGATGGACTGGCACTGCTGGAGGAGGGGGAGCTCGGCGTCGAGCTCGAACTGGGCGAATACTGCCATGCCGGGCAGCGGGAGTGAGGGGTGAGGTGAGGTGACGATGAGATGACGATGAGAGGGGGTGAATCGCAGGTTGAACCAGCCGCACCGGGTGGCGAGATGCCTCCAGAACAATTAGATGAACTCAAAGGCCGTTGGGAATAGAGAAGATTCCCCTCATATATCGATGGAATAGAGTGATCAGGCGCCGACGATGCTGTGGTCGTTCTGTCGTCAAATCTCACAACACGTCACATGTGGATGTTCTGTGGAAATTTCGAGTGAGTGAGTGTCTTATCGATAAGCATGGCCAAAGCGGACTCACCTACCGCAAGATGAGGATGAAATGAAACGTCAGAGTAGAACGCACCGCACCGGGCATATGGCGCGGACTGATTGTCGAAACTGCGCGATGAAAGTGTTTCAGCAGCAGTCGGAAACACGCATAAAATTTGTTGTTTGGGAGAAAGTGAGGATGAAGAAAGGACTTTGTTGGTGCACGTGAGCAAAATCTCAGGCCATCACGAAGGTGGGGCGGAGCCGAGTGTGGGGCTCCAGAGGCCGACTCGGCCGGAGAGGTGTCCGGCGAGGCCGTTTCACAGAATAGAGCCACCGAGTATCCCAATGCTCGCCGTACAATCCAACTCAACATTCAACAAACTTCACAATAGAACCGACGACAAGAATCTACAGCACGACCCCGCAGTCCGGGTACTTGATCCGCACCTCCGTGGTAAACACATCCCCAATCTCCGACTCGTTATACCTCCCCAGCAGCATCTCCTCACAGTGCCGTGTGTGATGGTAACTCCAGATATACCCGTCCACCCGCCCCAAGCCCCCGCCGCCCTGCATGATGGCGCGGTGCATCCGCCGCCACATGGCCGTGCAGTGCCGGAGGTGATAACCCAGCGAGACGTACACACCAGACCGCTCGCCCGTCGCGACCTGCTCCCGCGACAGCGGCCTCGCCCGCTGCGGGTCCTCGTACCACGCAAGTATCCCCACGGCTTCCAGTTCCTTTTCAAAGTCCGCTGCGAGCTGCGCGTCGTGGCACGCCGGCGGGAGCCAGTTGAAGCTGACGAGGTCGAAGGAGCAGCCCGCGGTGCGGGCTTCGGAGGGGGTGCTCCCGCAGGGGCTGACTTGGAGGAAGGTTGTGGACTGGGAGAGGGAGGGGGAGGCGAGGGTGTTGTCGTTGCGGTGGGCGGCGGAGGCGGTGCGGAGGTGGGTTATGAGGGTTGTGATGCCGAGGGAGGAGAGGGCGCCGAGGAGGGCCGAGAGGATGATGGCGAGGAAAAGACTGCGGCGGGAGCCCGGCTTCGGGGCGGGGCTGTAGGTGTTCAAGAGGGACTTTGAAGATTCCGATGTCTCTGCAGCTTGGAAGTCGACTGGTAAATCGTCATCGATGTCGGAGTCGGAACCCTTTTCCCAGTCCCGCCGGGAGGGTGATGCCTCGCGGGACTCTTCAGTCCGTTTACGACCGGCCATCACGAAGAAAGAAAAGTTTGCCCCAGTCGAGATGAAAAAGACTCGCTAAAATCGGTCAAAGGAGTCGTGGGTGCCGGGCCCAAGTATATATGCGGCCGATGGTCCGCAGGATCTGACCTTGCATGTCTAGTGGCGGGGGCCAATCAATGAGAATCGCGATCTGCCGCTGCGAGCCCGACGACCTTCCTCTCTTGGCATCTTCTCTGGCTCCTTCGATCCTTCGGCATGACGTACGTGCTAAGCGGAAAATAGCGAGGGCGATAAATTTCAAGTACCGTCATCGCACCTCTCAACTCCTTCTCACGCCACTCATGGAAACAAATTCTTCCCAACATTTATCATTATTCGTTACCCAACTTACGTCGGGAAAAACGCTTCAAAGACCATTCAAAAGCTTTGAAATCTACTAAACACTATTATTACAACAGGTTAACATCAAGGACGACGCTGGGCGTGCCCTCGAAGCCCGCGGGCATCGAGTAGGTGAAGTTCCAGAACTCAAAGTCGCGCAGCGTCTTGTCGGCTCCGCCGTATTGGCCGGCGAACGAGAGCGCGTACGTCTTGTTGACGTTGCCCGAGACGCTGACGTTGAGGCCCTGGACGTCGGCCCAGCTGCTCACGGTGTGCTTCTTGAGGAACGTGCCGACGACGAGGGTGAAGATGGAGTCGGCGGTGCCGTTGGGGTAGCTGAGGGTGAGCTTGTTGGGCGCGACGGCGACGTCGAGGGACATTTCCGTGGGGTATAGCTGGGGAATTCGTCAGTCAAAGTTCAATCAGAAAGGTCTGAGAGGAGAGGGGAATCATACCGAGATGAAGGCAATCTCGCTGCCGGTGTTCCACTGGATCACGGCCGGGTTGAAGGCCTCCTGGTTCCGGGCGGGGCCGCCGATGACGTTCTCCTTGAACGACTCGGCGCCGATGGTCAGGTTGTCCGACAGCCAGCTGGTGATGTTGCGGGGGACGAGGTCGTAGGGCGGGTAGTAGGTCGACGCGGTGAAGACGTGCTCGCCGCCGAAGGACGTGAGGTTCGAAACGATGCCCTCGGGCAGGATGCTCTGGTGGTAGTCGGCGAGGACGGCGAAGAGCGGAGCCCAGGCGTAGTCGGCGGCGTGGGACATGACCTGGGGCTGTAGGCACGGGGGGTCAGCACAGATATCACGGGAGACAGAGGTTCAGGTTCGCTTACCGCAGCGATGAGGGAAGAGTTCTCCTTGCCCACAAGCGTCCAGAACCAGAGCGCCATGAGACTGACGTAGCGGTTCATGTCGTACCCGTAGGACCGGTCCCAGGGGCCGGCCATGTTCTTCATGCCCGGGTGCCACAGCTGGGCGACGGCCTTCCACGTGTCGGCGAGCATCTTCGGGCCCTTCTGCGCCATGACGGAGTCCTCGGGGAGGTACTTGGACCACAGCACCAGCCCGAAGAGCGAGACGCCCGTGTAGGTGCCCGAGTTGAACTCGGAGAGGGTGTTGGCGCGCTCGAAGAGGTCGATGATCTCCTGCGCGTAGGCCTCGCCGCTGCGGGTCATGTTCTCCTCGTTGAGGCGGCGGCCGGTCCATCCGGAGACGAAGGCGCGCATGATGGCCTTTGGAAAGGTTAGCAAACAGTTATGAGAGGGGAATGAGATGTTCCGGAGGGGGCTTACCGGGTTGCTGTACGAGGCGTACAGGTTGTCGTCGTCGACGCCGCCGACGCGGTACTCGTCGCCCTTGGTGGTGTTGTACAGCGACTGCAGGATGAGGTCCTGGGTGTCGTTGCCGAGGAGGTGGGGGAACTCCTCGATCGCCATGACGAGCGTCGTGCCGACGAAGCCGCGCCAGTTTGGGTCCCAGGTGTTGTAGATCTTGGCCGGGTAGTCCTCGGAGCCAACGTAGGGCTCCTCGGGGGACATTTGATAGCCGCCGAACCTGTTCAGTCCCAGTCAGAAACTATTCCTCGCCGAAAGGCAGAAGCGAGTACTCACCACTGCTCCGGCACGACCTTGAACTGCCCCTCAATGGTGTTGATGATGATCCTCTCGGCCTGCGCGGCGTCGTCGCCCTCGTTGCGGGCGAGGAGGCCGAGGGCGTACCATACAGAGCTGCGCGTCTCGTGGCGGAGGGCCGAGGAGGCGCCAAAGTCGTAAAGGTAGCCGGCCGAGCGGTCGTAGTACTGGTCCATCCAGGCCATGGACTCGTTCAGGAGGCCCTGCGCGTTGACCGACAGGTTTGCGACGTACGACGAGGCCGTCGCGGTGCCGGCGAGGGCGGCGAGGCCCATTGCCGCGGACATGGTGCGGACCATCTTGGCGGGGAGAGGTAGGAAGATGGGAGGAGAAGGGGGGAGGGAGGTAGGGGACCGGTTGGTGGTGGTGGTCTTGAAGTCCTGGCAGGAAAGAGATCGTGAACAACCAGAAGGACGGTTCGCGTCTGTTTTAATATGCACGCATTGTCATGTCATTTTTCCTCTCTACTTTATCTCATTTTGTTTACTTTACCGCGGCCAAGAGTTCCCCGCCCACCTTTCTTGTCTCCCCCGGGGCCAAGATCGTCGTCATTGCACTTCACAGCAGACAGGACCCGAGGCCCGCGTGACCTCACCTCACCTCGGGTCGGTGGTGGGACGGGGACACCAAGGCGACGGCACTGCAACTGCCAGATTGAAGGCTCTCCCCGGTGACGGACGGTGGCTGGGGTTGGCACCCTTGGGGGGTCCCGGTGTTGATGACCGCGTTTGGTAAGAATGCGGAGGTGATAACGGGGGTCGGAGGGAGTATGGACCCAGTTGTCCAGGGGTTTGGCATGGTTGTCAACTGAGCCAATTGAGCCCGTGGTGAGACGTTGCACCTGGTTACTGGTCATGGAGAGAGAAAGAACAGAGAAGCAAAACTCGGGACATCCCCGAGCGAAGAAACATTGAGAATGTGATTAGAATTTACCGATAGCGACGCACCGCGGTAACCCTGCGGACGTGTGGACCAGGGGGGAAAAGTCGGGGAAGACTAAGACTAACGAGCAAGGGTCTCCCCCGTTGATATCACGAGTCGATGACTCGAGGGTTCGAGCCCCTGGCCATCGTCTGTTCTTCTCCGCATTTTCTAGTCTCTCTGCAGCAGTGGCGCGTTTCTTTTGGGGTTCCGATAGACGGATCGAAGGCACCGGGCCGGACTTGACCGGTTCCTGGCCGTGGTTGCGTCTGTCTAACCGTTGACTGATAGTCTATCGACCGCGACCCCACGTCGTATCAGAGGCATAACAAACGTATCCGCCGGCCGGAGTTTTCTAGCGTCGCTTTCTATCTTCGCCCCGTAGTCGCCCGGATGGGACCGCGCCGGAAGCACGGCAAAACGTGGTGTTTTTCGCCTCAAACCAGGGTCCATTTGACATGAGACGGAAGGAACTAATGTTCATCTCATGACCGGCGGGCGTCGGCTATCAATGTGGACATGGGCGTCCCTATCTGTGTCCCCTACTCCGCGCATGGAAATGGATATATGTTCTGCGGCCGCCCGCACACGCGCGGATGCATGACACCATGGCACGCGACACCACGATCGAAAGAGTCCGATTGAGTGCTGTGGATAACTTTGTGCGAAAAGCCTAAATTTCCAGCCCCCAAAGGAAGACTCTAGACTAGACCAAAATGGCCGACGTCAAGGAGCCTATCGACATCGCGTCGAGTCCGAAGCGCAGCGTCGATGGCGCGGCGCCGGAGAAGAACCTCGACGCCGATGCGATCCGTCTGGCGCAGATGGGTGAGTCCCTAACTTGCAGCACTTCGCCATTCTTTTGCATCAAACTAACTTAGAGCCATCTTTTCAGGCCACACCCAGGAGCTGCAGCGGCACTTCAGCACTCTCAGTCTCATCGGCCTCGCGTCGACGACGACCATCTCGTGGACCGGTCTCGGTCTCGGCCTCATCACCGAGATCAACGCCGGCGGACCGGGAGCCGTCATCTACGGCTTCATCCTCGTGACGTGCCTGCAGTGCTTCCTCGGCGCGTCCCTGGCCGAGTTCGTCTCGTCGTACCCGACTGAGGGTGGCATGTACCACTGGATCGCGGCCGTCGCGCCGCGGAAGTTGACTGGCGTCTTGAGTTTCTTCACCGGCTGGTTCAGTGTTCTGGGCTGTGGGTTCTCCTAGACAACATCTTCTCAGAACCAAAGATCGATGGTTGCTGACTGATACCACAAAAACAGGGATCTTCACCACCGCCTCGACGAACCTGATCTACGCGCAGGTCCTCATGGCCCTGATCGCAGTCTACCACGGCGACCTCGAGATCCAGGCCTGGCAGACCTTCATCGTCTACCAGGGCCTGAACCTGATCACGGCGGGCATCGTTATGTTCGGCAACAAGATCATCCCGGGGCTTAACAAGTTCTCGCTCTTCTATCTCCAGATCGGCTGGTTCGTCGTCATGGTCACCGTCGCGGCGTGCGCGCCGACGCACCGCAGCGCCGACTTCGTCTTCCGCACGTGGATCAACAACACGGGCTGGGAGAACCAGGTCATCTGCTTCATCACTGGCTTGGTCAACCCGCTCTACAGTCTTGGTGGTCTTGATGGTGTTACGCATATTACCGAGGAGATGCCCAACGTGAGTCGACCCGGCAGCATCAACCGAAGATGATAGAAAGACTTTTGCTGACATGAATCAAAACTAGCCCTCCCGCAACGCCCCCTTGGCTATTGCCATCACTCTCTGCATCGCCTTCGTCACGGGTATCACCTACCTCGTTACCCTGATGTTCTCCGTGCAGGACTTCGACGCTCTCTCCACCACCAACACCGGCCTGCCCCTCGCCGAGCTCTTCCGCCAGGTCACCCAGGGTGCCGGCGGCGCTTTCGGTCTTACCTTCATTCTCTTCGTCGCCCTGGGCCCCTGCGTCGTGAGCTCCCAGCTGAGCACCGGTCGCGTCTTCTGGGCCTTCTCCCGCGACGGCGCCATGCCCTTCTCCAGGCTGTAAGCTACCCTAACTCCTTCTACCTCTCTTAACGACAAACGCTGACTTGACGAAAACAGCTGGTCCAGGGTCCACCCCAAGTGGCAGATCCCCCTCAACTCCCAGCTCGCCGTCACCGCCATCGTCGCGGCCCTGGGCTGCCTGTACCTCGGCTCCTCGACGGCCTTCAACTCGCTCCTCGGTACCGCCGTCACCATCAACAACATCTCCTACATGTTCCCCATCCTGACGAACCTGCTCACGGGCCGCCGCAACATGCACCGCGGCGTCTTCCACATGGGTCCCAAGCTGGGCCCCATCGTCAACGGTGTGACCGTGTGCTGGCTCACCTTCGCCATCGTCTTCTTCTCGTTCCCGTACGTCATGCCCGTAGAGCCGGCCAACATGAACTACACCTGCGTGGTCGTGGGCGGTCTGGCGGTTCTTGTGGGCGCGTGGTGGTTCAAGGCTGGTGGCAAGTACAGCGAGAAGATGCTGCAGGCAAAGGAGGAGTAGGCCGTTTGCAGGCGATCTTGCGACGAGAATGTCGGATTTCTGAAGATATCTACATTCAGATGAGCTCCCAGTGTAAGGGAGGATTTAAGCTCGGCCAAGCGGTGATAATACCCCTTGGCGTAAGCAGTAGTAAACACGACGGACGCAAAGTCCGACGGCAAGGAGCCGTACGTAGCCAGATTAGACAATTCCCCAGCTTTTCCCAGTCTCCCGACCCTGCCAAGGTGATCCGGCCATGCGCCCCTCTCGCGTTACCCATGATGCATGTAACAATCCCACTCCCTCCACACCCCTCCGGTCCCGCACGTCACGATGGGCTCCCCCGGTATCCACGAGCAGGCATGAAACGTTATGAAAGCCCCAGAACGAGCCTTTCCCAGATTTCCGGTTCGTTCGTTCCTGTCATGACCGGACCTTTGGGTTCGCCACGTGGGGGGGCAGGACGGGTCCCGATGGTGACGTCCCCCTCTCTTGTGAAATGAGCTACCGGCGATACCGGGACCGAAAGCCGGCACCCGGGAAAATTGCCGATGGCCACTTACACAGACGTCACCTCGAGGGTTCATAGCACTTGAAGAACCCCAAGTCCTCTGGCACTTGGAAAAGCATCTGAAACTAAGCAACTTGACTACCGCTACAACCAAGACAGTGCCTCTTTTCTTTCCCCATTTGATACCCCATTTTGTCACGAAGTTCTTAGCACCCTATCACGTTCAACATGAGACTCATCATCAGGCCCGACAGCAGGTCCGCCTCTGCCCACGTTGCCCACTACATCCTAGGTATGCTCCGGGCTCGGGCTTGCGAAGAATTGAAAACACCACTGACACCAAGAAGACCGCATCAGAACCTTCCAGCCCACACCAGAGAACCCCTTCGTCCTCGGCCTTCCCACAGGAAGCAGCCCCATTCAGATCTACGAGATTCTCGTCACAGAATACAAGGCCGGCCGCATCTCTTTCGAAAATGTCATCACCTTCAACATGGTAAGCCATCTTCCCCGACCCCCGCCTCTCAACTCGTGCCTGACGTCCATCCCCTAGGACGAGTACGTCGGCCTTCCGCAGTCGCACCCGGAGTCCTACCACAGCTTCATGTTCCGCCACTTCTTCTCCCATGTCGACATCAAGCCGGAGAACGTGCACATTCTTGACGGCAACGCGGCGGACCTGGACGCCGAGTGCGCCGCGTATGAGGACAAGATCAAGGCCGCCGGCGGCATTGATCTCTTCCTCGGCGGCGTCGGGCCCGACGGCCACATTGCGTTCAACGAGCCCGGTTCGAGCTTGGCGTCTAGGACGAGGGTGAAGACGCTTGCGATGGATACGATCCGCGCCAACGCGCGGTTCTTCGGGGGTGATTTGAAGAAGGTGCCGCAGATGGCGCTGACTGTTGGAGTTCAGACCATCATGGAGGTGAGCACTGTCTGTTAACAAGAGAAAATTGGCCTTGGCTGACAAAGTACTCGAACAGGCGAGGGAAGTCGTCATCATCGTCAACGGCGCGTCCAAGTCCATCGCGCTGCAGAAGGCCATCGAGGGCGGCGTGAACCACATGTGGACGCTCTCGTGCCTGCAGCTGCACCCCTACTCCATGATCGTCGCCGACGAGGACGCGACGCTGGAGTTGCAGGTGAAGACGGTCAAGGTGAGCCAGACCTCCAATCCTCTCCACGGAGATACTATTGCTGATCACCCGAAAACAGTACTTCAAGAGCATCGAAAAGGTCGGCCTCGGCAAGGGCTTCGAGCAGAAGCTCCCCCTGAGGCTCCGGACGGTCTCGCTCGTCAGCCCGCCGCAGACGCCGGCGGACTCGTCGAAGCCCGTCTTTGACGACGACCACCTCGTGGAGCTGACGCCGGATAGCATGTCTTCGCGCATCCAGTCTTGGCCCGTCATCTAAAGGGGCTTTCGAGGTTTGCTAACGAGTTTGAGGAACGGGTTTGGGACGGGTTATACAGGTATTGGGTTGGTGTCTCGGGTCTTACATTGTGTTTAACGGTTCACGTATGTCACGCTTAGAGAGAAGGATTCAAATCTTCCATGTTGTTTCTCAATTCTCTTTTCTGTCAAGTGTCAACCTCCCTGGTTCTCGTAGGACCAGAGCTCGAATCCCGCCTGCAGGCTCGCCTGGTCGAATATGTACCAAGAGTTGTCTAGGTTCCGGATCTCCTGCTCAAACACCTCAGCATCGCCAGAGGCTGGTGTGTGCAGCCCCTGGAGCTTCTGCTCGAGCCGGGCGGCCAGGATTCCTCGTAGACTCGGCTTCGGCTCGTGCATCTCCTTTAGCTTCTGCAGATGAACTCCGACGTTTTCTAGATCTGTGGAATTGGTCAGCTCGCGTAACTTTGCTCAAGGCTGGTTTCGTTCAACTCACCGTCCGGTTCCCCAACACCACCATCAACCCCCTGAAGCACGATCATAGCCGCCCAGGTAATCATAACAAGATCCCAGTTAGACCATATCGCCCCATCGCAAATCTGCAACTTGACAGCAGCCCTCGCAGAAAGCAGCAGCTCATGCTGCTCCCTCGGCGTCGCCGCGTTCGAAAACAAGTCACAACCCCTCGCAGGATGGTAAATAGAAAGCACAAGCAACCGATGCAGGACATACTGCCGAAAGACAAGCTTCTTCTCGTGCTCCGACTCAAAGTCTTTGTCCCCAAACTCGACAAGCCAGTCATCCAGCTGACGCGCCCAGTCGCGGATCACAGCGCCGTCGACGCCGCTGAAGTTCGAGCTCGCAGCCGGGTCCGGGTCCGGGTGTGGCTGCTGCACCCCGCCGGGTGGGTTCTCCGCGAAGCAGGACCAGATCGTCGGCAGCCCGCGGCCGGTGAAGTGCGTCAGGCCGGTGTGCATCATGCGCGACAGGCGGTAGAGCTGGTCCTGCATCGGGATCTTGAGCCGGGGCAGGGGTGCCTCGATGGGGATTACGGGGCAGGAGAGGTGGATCGATGCGTGCTCTAGGTCGACGATCTTTGCATGCGGTCAGTTAACCGGAAAGAGACACCTTGTTCTGTTGATGGTTTTGCTCATACCTGAAGACCGGAGAACAGGCGCCGCCACTCGCGGGACCTCTCGTCGACGCTGGATGGGCAGTGTTCCAGGATGAGGCGGTATGCGAGCGAGATCCACAACCCCGTCTCCTTGACGACGGCCTCGCGGAGCAGACCGGCTAGGATGACGCCGAGGACGGATTGAAACGCCCACTCCTCGGCGGACTCGGGGTCCTCCGGTGCGCGGCCGATTTCGCTCTGCGGAACGCATAGCTGGGCGATGGCGCCGCACAGAACCGTGAAGTAGTCCGGAGCGAGCACGGCGACCTCCGGAAGACCGCGAATGCTGGAACAATACAGCATCGAGGCCAGCATGAGCGGCCGCGGGGAGGAGAATGTCTGCTTGGTTGGGAGGAAGTGTAACCCCGGCATGGACTCGTGAAATCTAGACGTGTGTTAGTCTCGGGCATCCCCTGGGAGGGATGCTACGCACGATAGCCATAGTCTCTTGATCATGGGCTTCTCCCATATGTTCGGGTTGACCTGGGATGAACACGTCCGTCTGAGAACCGCAACTGCGCTCCACAGCGCACTGAGCGATTCATCCCCCGGGCTTTCGGGCTCATGGATCGGCAATTCAGGCGAAGCTGGCGACGTGCATGTGGCTTCTTCGATATCTCCCAAGGCAGGCAAGCCCAGGTGCTCTTCGAGGCGCTTCAGACGCAGTATCACGGACTTGTTGAAAGACGTGCTCTGGTCGTTCGCTTGGAGAATGGAAGCGAGGGAGATACTTTCACGATGTGATGCAGACTATGTCTGTCAGCGAACAGACCACGATGGACAACTGCAAGAAAGGGCCATAATGGGACACACGTACGTTGGCCCTGGGCACGAACACGCAAGGCACGCCAGCGCGAAGACATCGTCTACACGTCGGTCCGCCATCGAGCCTGCATTTCATCTTCTGCCTCCTACAGTTCACTGAGCGAGCATCACCGGTCAGCCTCCACAGCCACAGACACGTGGGTCGGGGAGGGGGCTTTGCACGTACCGCACGCCTTCCGGGCCTTGGACGGACCCGCCTCGTCCGGCCCATCCGCCGAAGCCCGGTCTCGCGGGTGCGGAACCACCGACATCTGCTGCGACATGAACAAGCTTTTTCTTGGCCCCGATCCACTCTCGTATTCCTCGCAGCGATTGTACGTGCTTTCCTGGGGCTCATTCACGATGCAATGCGGAGGAGGGGGAAGAAACCGGCGAAACTGGAGAAAGGAGGGGGGTATCGGAGAGGTTGGCGGTTTGCCGGTTGCACCGGGGGGCAACCGGCCTTTTTGAAGACGATGGCCCCAAAAGGCCTGGACCCGGCGATAGATAGCCGAAGGAACGGTCATTGGAGGGAATTTGGGGAGACGGAAATTCGACAGTTCCACTCACACGTCCCACCCGGTCCGGGTTTGCCGGAGGATCATCCCTGAAAGGACCCCTAGACCCTTCCTCTGTCACCTTGAGCCCGGCCTGTTCCAAACGGAAGACCGGAACGGAACGCTGGAGGGAAAGCCAGAGAGGAAAAAGCTGGCGCTTCTGATACCCAAAGTCGGATACTTGATCGGATAGTCTGTCTTCTCGGTGGTGTTCTGGTGTTTGGCATCCGTGAACCTGGCGTACATTCAAGTCAATCGTTTCAATTTCTTTGCCCCCAGAAGTCAGAACCCGCGAGAACGGGTGTCTGGGAGCCATCGATCGCTCCCGGTAACATGGAGGAAGTAAAGGAGAACCAGAGGCCGGATTTAATATCCCAAGCCCAGAGAATCGCCCAAGAGTTTGAGTTTCCCGCCGAGCATGTCCGACGGGCGACAACCCACTTCCTGAAGCAGCTTAGTAAGTCATCACCGCCTTCCAACCGACTTACACAACACCAAACATTCTAACACAATCAAACAGATGAGGGACTCGAAAGGGATGGCACCTCCATGTGCCAGATCCCTTCCTATGTCACCAAGCTCCCAAACGGCTCTGAGAAGGGCGTCTGCCTGGCCATCGACCTCGGCGGCACCAATCTCCGGGTCTGTTCCGTCGAGCTGCACGGCGACTCAACCTACTCCCTAACCCAGTCCAAAGTGACCATCCCCCGCCCTCTCATGACGGCGCCGACGTACAAGGACCTCTTCGGCTTCATCGCCCTCCAGACCCGGCGCTTCATGCAAGAGCACCACGCGCCGGACCTCGAGCGCTGGGCGGCGCTGCCTCGCGATGAGCTCCGGCGCAGACACGCCAAGAGCCTCGGCTTCACCTTCAGCTTCACCTTCGACCAGCACGCCCTCGACAGGGGAGAACTGCTCTACTGGACAAAGTCATTCGACATCCCTGACGCCGTAGGCCGCGACCCGTGCGCGATGCTGCAGGAAGCGCTCGACGAGCAGGACCTGCCGCTGGTGGTATCCGCGCTGGCTAATGATACAGTCGGCACCCTCGCCGCGCGCGCGTACACTGCCCCCGGGCGGTCGAGCACTGTCGTCGGTGCTATTTTCGGCACGGGGACGAACGGTGCGTACATGGAGCGCGTGTCGCGGATCGTGAAGCTGCGCGGCCGGCCGGAGGGGTTGGCGGGCTACGAGCCTGACGCGGTGATGGCGCTGAACACGGAATGGGGTGGTTTTGATGCCGGGCTGGAGGTGCTCCCGACGACGAGGTTCGATGCGGAGTTGGATCGGGATTCGGTAAATCCTGACGACCAACATTTTGAGAAGCGGATATCGGGAATGTACCTCGGCGAGATCCTGCGGCGGGTGCTGGTGCATCTGCTAGAGGAAAACCGCGAATCGTTCGATATGAGCGTGCCGGAGACGTCGCTGCTGTATGTACCTGACGGCATCGATAGCTCTTTGCTGTCCGCCGCTGTGAAGGATTCGTCGCCAGACTTGGAGGCTGCGAGGGGCGAGATGACCAGGGTTCTTGGGGTGAAGAATGTCTCGGCGAAGGATGCAAGGGCCGTCAGAGTGTTGTCCGAGGCCATTGGGCGTCGTGCAGCGAGACTCTCGTCGGTTGCCATCGCCGGCGTCGCACTGCAGACAGGACGGCTCGACTCGACGACCGTGGCTGAAATTCCTCTGGCAGCTCGCGCGTACGGCCTGAACATTTTGGCACCGGTATTTTACGGTCTGCGGAGCCTGTGGAACGTCGTGGCGAGATGGCTCCGCGTCAGGGTGCGGGTCTCGATACCGGCTAAGAGCGTCGCGGGTTTGCCTTCAGGTCGTGTTGAGGTTGACGCTGAGGAGGGAGTTGTTGATATCGGGGTCGATGGCTCGCTGATAGAGCACTTCCCGAACTTTGAGGACCATATCAGGGAGGCGCTTAGAGAGATACCGGAGATTGGGGAGCAGGGAGAGAAGCGCATCAGGATCGGGATGGCGAGCGATGGGAGCGGAGTTGGGGCTGCCTTGATTGCATGGGCGGCGAGGACATGACGACTTGTGATAGAACTGGAAGATAATAGGAATAAGGTAACAGGACCAAGACATAAGACTCTGCTGAGGCAATGTGACAAGTTGAAACCAATCGATCAAATCGACAGCAGTAAATACTAAGCTCAAAAGTTTCGATATTACCACCAAGATTTTGACGCGCAAGTTTCAGCACAGTCGAAAACGCTGTGAATAACAAAGCCTTTGTTGAATTGTTCCAGGGTAATCAAAAGGTTCCGAAGCCGCTAAGGTAAATGAGTTAGGAACAATCTGATTGTGTACTACAGATGGGATAAAGGAACAAAGAAGAGCCCAAGGTGAAGTACGTGATTCACCAAGAGCTGAGAATGTTCAACCGAGTTACTGAGTTGTGATTCACCAGAAGGTTCTGTTCGGAACTCGCAAGATCGAGTATTTAATGCGAATCTCGCGTCCATGAAGTTGAAGCAGAGGAACGAAACAACATCATCAACAAGAGCATTGGCATCACAGAAGCAAAACCACAAACGGCAAGGCAACCCCATAACTTCCACAAGCATTCGAAACACCAATTCTAACTACTAAATACAGCAAGGATGCACTTGTCAACATACCTCGCCCTCCTGGCAGCAGCCAGCACCTGCACAGCCCACATGGCAATGACCAACCCCGCGCCCATCAAATCAAACCTCAACCCAAACACACCCCCCGGCGGCGCAGACTACAGCTACACCAACCCTCTCTCGCCCAGCGGCTCCGACTACCCGTGCAAGGGCTATCTCAGGCTCCTCAACGGCCCAGAAGGCGCGCCGGTGGCCTCCTGGCGTGCGGGGGAGAGCTTCTCAATCACCGTCGCAGGCGGCGCCACGCACGGCGGCGGATCGTGCCAAGTCAGCGTCTCAGTCGACGGCGGAAACACGTTCAAAGTCATACGGAGCTACATCGGCGGATGCCCCGACACGGGAGCGCAGGAGACGACGTTGAATTTCAACTTGCCTGGAGACACGCCGTCTGCGGAGCGGACTGTGGTCGCATGGACGTGGTTTAACAACCTGGGCAATAGGGAGATGTACATGAACTGCGCAGTGGTTTCGATCTCGGGCGGAGGCAGCGGAGGAGGTTTCAGCAGCAGGCCGGAGATGTTCCGGGCGAACACCAACGGGTGCCGAACCGCGGACTCCAAGGACGTCATGTTTCCGAACCCGGGGCCTGATCCCGAGGTCAAGAACCCGGATGCGGTGCCCCTGATCGGCGGGGATTGCGGTTTCGGGCCGGGCGCTCCGGGCTCTGGCGGTGGCAACTCCGGGTCTGGTAGCGGCGATGGTCGCGGATACACGCCTGGGAACGACTGGCCGGAAGGTAGCCTCGCATGGTCGACTATGGTGGGACCCGAGCAGATGTTGGTGCTCCTAGCTGCTTTGATGATGGTCCTGTGCATGCACTACACTTGGTTCGCCAACATCGTCTAAGTTTAGCGATGGGACCAGAAGTTGAGTCGACTAATGCTGGGAGTGTGTATGGAGACAGATAATAATCATTCGGTCAAGACAGAGCAGGAAGTAAATCGAGGAGTCTGAGTTTAAGTCACCCCAAAAGAAAAACAAAAGAAGAAAAAAGGTTTGCCTGATCTAAAATGAAACGGTGATTCACTTGCTAACTAACTGACTGACCAGTGGTGGTCGAGAATTGGGGACTAAGGGTGTGCTTCCAAAAAGTAAAAGTACGAGGTCGAGCCCGGGTTCGAACCGGGGTTGCCGGAAACTTTTGATGCGATCAAAATCCGGAGTGATAACCACTACACTACACAACCTGTGATGGAGGAACCACGAATAATTGGTAAATATGAAGTCTTGCGTGGGGGCATCTCCGAAAATTGTGGAGCGCGACTTACCCCGGACTTCGCCGGATTTGTTCGTGGGCCGGCGACGACGACGGCGACAACTTTTGCTGGGTTAAAAACTCCGTTTTGGTTCGACGCCTTTGCTTCTTCATGTTGATGCTGTTGATGGAAAAACGACCTTCAGGCCAGGAACGAGTAAAGGGAATTGCAGTACATGTCACCTTCGGATAAGCTAGAAAAGCTTTACACTCTAGCAAAAACCACCCCGTACCTAACCCCTCCTCCGTCTTCACCTAGAACCCTCAGCTATTACATCATTGTCGGCGGCCCGTAAAGCCAGCTCGTCCCCTCGTCGCTTCGCGGCCTGTAGCCCGAAAGGTGGATCTCAGGAGGCTCCAGCCGACGTTGGCTCCCAAGAGGCCTGGCACCTCCGGCCGTGTCTCTCTCTTCCAAGGACCGGAAAATCACGTCAGTCCTCACGCCAGCCGCATCCGCCAAAAAGTCTTTGAACACGATCCGTGCCTCCGCCTCCTCGAAGACATCAAGGAGCTTCATGTCCGCCGGCAAGTCCTTGGCCGGTCCCTCCCCCGGGCGCCACCTCTCCCGCAGCAACCTGTTGGTCTCCTCCAGCCGCTCGTCAACGAGCTTCCAATCCACCCCTGTGTCCTGGAGGAACTCTTTGACTCCACCCGCGACGTCCACGGAGTCGGGCCCGGCTAGCTGCTCCAGCTCCGGCCCGGCACCGTCCGGCAAGACGATGCGCTGCCGCGCCCGGAGGAACGCGTACCGCACGACGGGAACGCCGATTAGCCAGTCGCTTGGGTACCCCCAGCTCATGTGCAATCTTTGATCCTTTCTTATGTGCTGTGTCGTACGCCACTCGTGGGAGACGACGACGACCCACTCGCCGGGCTCCAGAGAACCGAATGGCGTCCCGCCAGCCAGGTTCTCCGCGGGAATCGGTCCGACTTGAGTGTCCATCGAGCGCGGCAGCGACGGGGATGAAGGCGTCGCCGCGAAGCTCACCAGGTGCCGATCGTCAAGAATCCAGCGACAGTACTGCAAGAATCCCGACACGAACCGTTTCGGCTTCAGCAGCGCGTCGCCTGCGTAGAAGTGACAGGGCCGGAACACTGCATCCGGTTCTTCCTCTCCCTCCTCTACTTCGCCGCGTTCCTCCCTCTCCCTCTCCCTCTCCCTCTCCTTCTCCTCCTCCTCCTCTTGGTCGTAGTCCATAATATCCTGGGGTTCGACCTCCTCGTGGGGCACGAACTGCTGGCGCACGAACATGTGTTGCACGGGGAAAGCTTTTCGCAGAGCAGGTGAGTCGACACGGGTTCCTGTAGCTGGATCTTGCAGCCAGGCACGACGTTGCAGCGGCGCGGAGAAGGCGCAGGTGATGAAGAAGTTCCTGGAACCGAGGAGATCCGACGCGAACGGCGATGCGCAGACTTGTAGGAAGATGTCCAGCGACTTGCCATCGCTGGTGCGCGATGGGCCCTCGAGGAAACAGATGTCGCGCATCATCTCCCGTTGCTGGACAGCCTCTAGCAGCGGTGCAGAGGACCCATCAATTTCGTCAACGCAGATGCTCAGCGCCCGCACATTGTCGAAATGCGCCGGGTCCAGCAAAGTTGTGGCGATGTGCTCAAAGGATAGGTTCCGGTAGGTGGTCCAATCTAGATGCCGGCAACTTGCGTACGCGAGCCTGAGTAGCTGCGTCGATGCCTCAGATGAACGGAGTCTCTCCGGGTCCCTGAGGAGACACGTTCGGAGACGGTCTTGGAAGCTGGGTAGGCGGAGGGTATCACCGTGGGCTTGGATGTCGAACGTCTCGGAGCTGAGAACGTCGGAGATAAACTTCTGGACAGTAGCATCATCGTCGATGACATCATGGATTGGGTTGCTGTTTTCTTCGCTGCTCGTTTGCAAGGCCGGGGGCCAAATATCTTCCAGTCCGAGACTGTTAGCATACTACACACGATTATACCCGGACGGACGAGTGACTCACAACCAAGTGTCCGGCGATCGACAACATGATGGCGTTCAAGCCGTTGAAGAGCCGGCCATTCCTCAAGACGGCCTTTTCGCCGCCCCACACGGAACTTATCGACATACGCCGCGCCGGAGAGCGGCGTCCGCAACCCCGAGTTATCCAGAAAAAGCCGCGGCGGCGGGCCGTGATAATAGCTCTCAGTGAAGTCCCAGCCCATGGTCCCGGCAAACCCGGCCCCAGTCGCCGCGACGTAGTGGATCTTGGAACCCACGATGCCGTACCGCACGTCGTCCAGGTCCGAGACGTCAATCACGACGGCGCCGTACTCAAGCGCATCATCGCGGAAGATGGTGGCCAGTGGGCGCTCCTGGACGTCGTCCATCCCCGCTGCGCCATCTTCCTCCTCGTCGTCCGCGCGGATGAGCGCGAGGCGCAGGCACGATGAGATGAAGGGGTACTCTCTCACCCACTCGTCCACACGCGGCGGCGACGAGGGCGGGCGCTCCCCAGGCTGCTCGACATCCTGAGGCTTTCCGTGGAACATGTCATCCGCCAGACTGGGCTGCGGCAGGCCGGGGACCTCCACACGCGGCGGCTCCGGGCGGCCCGGGCGGAGGTACTCCGCGGCAGCCAGGGTGCGCTCGGCCTCGATGGCAGTGCGGTTGGCCGGGCTGGAAAAGATGTCGAGGGCGCGGGCGACGTCCTGTACGACCTGGCGGATGCGCCGGCAGGCGGCGTTCATGCTGCGCGAGGGGCCGTGGCCGCGGCCTTGGCGGTATGTTACGGCGAGGGGCCGGTGGCGGCCGCCCGGGCCCGGGGGACCCACATCGGCGACGACGAAGAAGAGGAAGGACCGGGGGCCGACGGTTGCGATGTGTGATTCCTCATCCATTGCTGGTTGGTGTCTATGAGAACTGATAATAGAAGATCAGAGACAGGGTGTGAATGAACTACCTGGGATGGAAGAATGGACCAGAGCTCGAGGGGTAGGATATGAGTTCCCTGCCTACGCGGATATCATGTCCGTTATGCCTCAGAAGTGGAGTGACTCACAAGCATGACGAGGCGCATGCGGCACAGAGAAACTAGACTAGTCAAAACTTTCATCTCATTAATAACAGGCTTCTCTCGTGTTCGTTAGTACCATGCGTTTCCCCTCGGGTTGCCCATGCGGGGTTAGCCTTAGCCCCCAGATGACAGGGGGACGACGCAAGCTCAAGCACACATGCAGGCACGGCAAGGATTTTAGACCCCTGGAAAGGACCCGTGCAGGGCAGCAAGGGAGAACCATTGGCGATGAGCCAGTCTACAGCATGTACATGGCATTAGACATCAGATCCGGCCACGATACCGGCCCGCCATGCTTATCCCCTCACACATCCACCCCTGCAGCTTGTAACTCTCCGGAGGATCACACCCCGGCCCAGGTACCCGGTGCCGGGCGTCCCTTCTCCATCAAAACATAAGCACCTTTTCCATCCTACTCCCTGCTTACAGGTTGGCGACGACCTTGACGACGATGCCCGCGGGCTTGTACCCCGCGGCGACGTACGCGGCCGTGGCGTAGGCGGGCGCGGACGCGTTGACCTGGACGCCGAACGAGCCGCCGTCGGCGCCGCACTCGTAGAGCCCGTTGCGCTGGATGAAGCCCGTGCCGCCGTCGATGGTGTTGGCGATCTCCTCATACAGCACCGACGAGTTGAAAGTCATGTCGATCTTCTTGGCCACCACCTGCGCCGTGTTGCGCGTGTAGAGGGACCACTCGCCGCAGTCGGCGGCGTCGACGGTCGTCATGACGAGCTCTGGGAATGGTGTCAGACGGAATAGGTCATGTGAAAAGAACAGGTAGCAGGGGAGAACTTACGACGGCCGGCGCGGGTCTCGCGTCCGTAGGCGCGGAGGGCGGCGCCGATGAACTTGACGTCTGCCTCGTCGACCTCCTGAGGGATCTGGTTACACACCATGTCAGCGGCTGACAACCATTTTTGGGGATCACGAGGGGTTGACGAACGTCAAACTCGCCGTTGTAGCAGTGCAGAGCCGTGGTCTCGTCGTAGCACGCCCTGCGGGCGGTGGAGGCAGCCGGGGGAAGGGGGTCGCCCTCGGCAGTGACGGAGACGGCGGCCATCAGCAGGGCCGTGAGCTTGGTAAGGGTGCTGAACTGCATGGTTGCGGTTTTTGTTACACTGAAAGGGGGGCGGTCACGAGTGAGGAAGGCGAAGCAGTGAGTGGGTTGCGGTTGAATCTCCTGAGCTGGAGTGGGAGTGAAGGAGTGAGACTACGGCAACTTTTATAAGCGTCGGAGACCAGGGGAAGCAATGATCGGCCGAGGAGCTTGATGCCGAATGGTTTCACGGGCAACAACCGTTTGTCTGAACGCCCGCGATACGCGTTGGTTCTGCCTCGTATGGTCCGTTAGCTCCGGCGACATAGCATCAATCTCAACGCGTGGCCGCCCTCCATCCTTGCACGGCTGCCTTCGGTGCCTTTTCGGATATTGGAAATCTTGCAGAAAAGGCCTCGTTTAGGCAGTTGACTATCTAGCGGCGTGAATATCATCACGAAGTTGCAGACGGATACCGGGGTGAAAGGGACGTTGGCAGGAATATCAGGCGAGGTGTGGGCTGCTTCCTCCGGCCCCCAAATACCGTACGGAACCGGATTCTTATGCCCACATGCGGGAGCGGCGCGGATCCGGCCGCACGATCCAGATGCACCCCCCTGACAGCTTAAGATATCATCCTGCAAGACCCCCTACCATGTGGTTGGTGGACCTTGCAGAATACGCAGGCCTGACCAGGCTGAACCCCTCTCGCTCACACTCGTGACAAGCCCGACGTTGCATCGGGCTGAACGACCAAGTGGACTACCTCTACCATGCAGCCAACAGGGGACTTTGTTAACCTTGTCTTGGCGCTTCTCTAGCCTCGTCAGAGTTACTTCGAATAAGGCAACCGAGTGCGAATCGTGTGCTGTGCCTCATGTCTCGGGCGGCGAGAAAGTTGCCGTCCCAAGCGTCCCTGCAATTGCAATGTGCTTGCTAGAGTCTTGGCTCGGCACGGGTGAGAAAATAGGATATGGTCTGGATTGTAAGACGACTCTTTTCGTGATAGCTCGTTCGTCGATGGCTTCGCGTGTCTTCACATAAGGGATCTCCTGTCTGCCGTCCTTCAGAGTCTCGTCAACGCTCGTTCTTGTTCTCTCCACATCGGCTCCGCGCCTTACACTCGTTATCCTTCACTTCTCTACCATGAGGTCTCTTTGGGCCTTGGTCGCAGGCCTCGGCCTAGTGACCGCCCAGGAAGAGCTCTTCTACGATGCTGACCAGTATCCGCTCATTCCCAACTACGGGCCTCTGCCCGGTCCGTCTTACATGGTGGACAACCAGAAGAACTACTACAAAGTCGCTCCCGACAAGGGTAACCATCGCTCCGATCTTAGTCAGAAAGACGCAAGATACTAACAACCAACGCAGGAAAGCAAGATGGAGCCGACTACCACGAGTCGGGCGACTTCGACGCCTACATGAGGACGGAGCCCAGCGCCGAGAAGCGGCCCCCGACGGCGCTGTACAACGAGACGCTCCTCGAGTGGGAGGCCAACATCACCTACGTCGAGACCGAGAGGCCCAGCCTGCGGCTCGCCGAGACGGGCTACTGGCTTCCCAAGCTAGCCGGCAAGGGCAAGCAGCCCATCGCCGGCGGCGACTACAAGTTCTACCGCTCCGTCACCGACTACGGCGCCAAGGGCGACGGCACCACGGACGACACTGAGGCCATCAACGCCGCCATCGAGGACGGCAACCGTTGCGGCCGCGAGTGCGGTAACACATTTTCCCACGGCGCCATAATCTACTTTCCTGTGAGTCCACACCATTCATGCTTAAGCTACGCCGGTTGAGCTGACGAAACCACCAAACAGCCTGGAACCTACAAAGTCTGCCGCCCCATCATCCAGCTCTACTACACCCAGTTCATCGGCGACGCAATCGACATGCCCACCCTCAAGGGCTGCGACAAGTTCAAGGGCATCGCCATCGTCGACACGGACCCGTACATCCCGGAGGGCAACGGCGCCAACTGGTACATCAACCAGAACCAGTTCTTCCGGCAGATCCGCAACATCCGCTTCGACCTACGCGAGATGCCGCTGAGCACCGACGACCACGACCAGCCGCTGGTCCCGACGGGCATCCACTGGCAGGTCTCGCAGGCGTGCTCGCTGCAGAACTTGCTCTTCGAGATGCCTGACGCCAAGGATGACGAGAAGGTCACCCACGTCGGCATCTTTATGGAGAACGGCAGTGGTGGGTTTGTGTCGGATTTGACCTTTAGAGGTGGCAGCATCGGTTGGCGTGCTGGTGAGTTCTTTTTCTTTTCCTCTTTTCTGAAGGTGGTCTTGTTCTAACTTTTTCTCATCACAGGCTCTCAACAGTATACCGTTATCAACTTGAAGTTTGAAAACTGCCTCACTGCCGTCCAGATGATTTGGGACTGGGGCTTTAACTGGCAGCGCGTCGAGATCAACGGCGGCGCCATCGGCTTCAACATCAGCGGTGTCGGAGGCATCGACGGCCAAGGAGTCGGCTCCATCTCTCTCATCGGTACGTGAACTATCCTATCGTTTGCCTCAGAGAGGTCATCTCATGCTGACCGAGCGCTCCCCAGATTCCAAAATCACCAACTGCCCCATCGGCATCCTCACCCGCTCTGGTAACAACGCCCCCAACATCGTCATCGACAACCTCGAGATGAGCGGCGTGGCCGCTACCATCCGCGACACGGACGGCAACGTGATTCTCGGCTCCTCCGGCAAAATCGACCTCTGGGCCCTCGGCAAGCGCTACGACGGTTACGAAGGCAAAACCACCTCCGGTGCTGTCGAGGCCCCCAAGAAGTCGACCAAGCTCCTCGACTCCTCCGGCAAGCTATTCTACCGCCCGCGACCCCAGTACGAAGACTTCGATTCTGGCCAGTTCCGAATCGCAACCGACCATGGCTGCAAGAACGACGGAGCCGGCGACAACACCAACGCGATCAACACCTTCCTCCGGGACGCCCGCTCCGCATCGCAAATCGCCTACTTCCCCGCGGGCATCTACCGCGTCGGCGGGACGGTGCTCATTCCCACGGGCTCCCGCGTCGTCGGCGCCAGCTGGTCGCAGATCCAGGGCGCGGGTGCGTACTTCAGCGACGTCTTCAACCCGCGCGTGGTCGTGCAGGTCGGGCAGAAGGGCGACGTCGGTACGATGGAGATCTCGGACATGATGTTCAACGTGCAGGGCGCCACGGCCGGCGCCATCGTGCTCGAGTGGAACGTCCACGAGAGCAGCCAGGGCTCGGCGGCCATGTGGGACTCCCACGTGCGTGTGGGAGGTGCGACGGGCTCTGACCTGGACGTCGATACGTGCCCCAAGTTCGGGTTCAACGAGGGGTGTATTTGCGCCTCGCTGTTGTTCCATATCACGCCCCAGGCTTCTGGCTACTTCGAGAACGTCTGGATTTGGCTTGCCGATCAGTAAGTACAACCCCCGCCCTCCAGATCGTTGATGATCGTCGGGAAAGGTCTTGATGTTTCGGTTCCTATGCTGACTAGCCATTCAGCGACAACGACATGGTGGTGTCGGATAGCCCCGACAAACTCATCAACCAGATCAGCATCTACGCCGCACGCGGGACGCTCATCGAGTCTGAGGGACCTACCTGGCTTTACGGTACAGGATCGGAACACGTCGTTCTCTACCAGTACCAGCTCTACGGAGCAAAGGATGTGAGTGCCCACGGAACCCCGAGCGAACCAACGTCTACTGACACGGAAGACAGGTCTATCTCGGCCACATCCAAACCGAGACGCCCTACTACCAGCCCGTACCCGTCGCCCCCCTACCTTTTGAGGCTGGCAAGTCCTTCCCAGGCGATCCCTCCTTCGAGGACTGCACCACCGAGGGCTGCAAGGAGGCCTGGGGCCTGCGCATCATCGACTCGGAGGGCATTACGCTCCACAGTGTCGGCATGTACAGCTTCTTCCAGGAGTACTACCAGGACTGTCTCGAGACGTTTGACTGCCAGGAGCGCATTTGCGAGGTCAAGGGCAGCAAGGACGTCGCCCTGTTCAACGTCTTCACCGTTGGAACTGTGGAGGTGGCGAGTGGTATCAAGTAAGCCATGTTTGGTGGTGTAGACAACCTTTTCTGGAGATGCTGACGTTGTGTTTAGCGATGGCGCCATCATGCAGAAAGACGACAACCAGAGGTTCGTTCTCATCTCCTCATGTTGACTGCGGCCTACTGACAAGTTTTCAGGGGCTTCACAACCGAGATCAGCGTCTGGATTCCCCTGGAAGGCGATGATAAAGTGAACATCGTCTACGTCGGCCCCGAGGTTTACACCCAGCCCGACGTGACCTGCTCGCCTCCTTGCCTTCTTGTCTTCCCGACAAGCTCGCTCAGCGAGCCTACAACCATTAACCCCGGAACCTACACCACCTCTCTGGAATACGGAGCGTCAACGGAGACCACTATCGGCGGCCAGGTTGTGACGACCTTCATCACAACCACAACCACCGTCACCCTGCCGCTGAAGCCCGTTACAACCGACGGCATCGCGTACTCCAACTACAACGTCACAGGAAGCTCAACAGTCAGCTCCATCACCGTCCTCCCCAGTATCGACCTCGACCCTGTGCCTGTCCCGCTCCCAGACGGCGAGGGCGGCACCACAACTCGAACGATCCGCCTTCCCCCCTGGCCGGACGTTACCCGCGGGCCCCCGGAAGACTGGGGCAACGCACCCGGCGAGACGAGCGGCACTGTCTCGGGCACCTTTCGGACACCCTTCACGACAGTCGTGAGCGCCACGGGACCCACGGTGACGACCATCAGCTTCCCGGCGACCGTCAGCCCTTTCTCTATCCAGTGCCCTCCCGACTCCGAGCTCGTGTTCAATACTCCGCGGACGACACTGACGACGGACTGCGAGACGAGCACCGAGATTCGCATGGAGTTCAAGTGCCCGGCGACGCGTGTTATTACCTTCATCGGGGCGTCGACTGCCACCATCTCTGCGGATTGTACTATTGCCACGGCCATTGACAATAACCCGGGCGACAACATCCCGACGACTCAGGGACCTACAACGACAGATGAACCGGTGAGTGAATCCCGTGATGGATAGAACGCAGAGACGTTACGAAAATATCGTGCTAACTTTCATTTCTACTCAGCCCGTCACCGGACCCTTGCCCACGTACACCACGTTCCCCGCTGGCCAGATCGAGGCCGTCGAGGAAGATGACGACGACGACGACGATGTGGTTGGATTCATCACTCCGTGCAACCTGTGGTTCTTCAACGTAAGCTGGAATCATTCTCTTGCCTCCTTGAATCAGAGCTAATGGACTGCAGATCTGTCTCGTCAAGGGTAGCTTGAGAATCCGGGGCATCCGCTGGATTCTTCCTCCTGGTGTCTACGGACCGTAAGTTGCTCCATATATCCCATTGCAGTTCGAGGTCGGCGCTGACAAGCAAACAGTGTTGTCATCACTGTTCCCCCTGTTAGACTACCTTCTCCATGGACCATTCCAATCCCAACCCCTCCCATCACTTGGCCGCCCATCACGTAAGTCACACCCAGGTATGAGACAGAAAGATCGAGGTCACTAATCACCCCACAGCGTCGGCCGCGATGGCAAGCTAACCTATCCTACGGAGAATCCCACATCCTGTGAGACAGCCAAGGCATCCATCTGCTCAACTACCGTATTCCTGGAACCAACCACCTTGGTCGGGACAACATCCACCGTCGAGCGGACAGAGTCAGCCTGCGAAACGTTCGACGCCTGCGCCGCCACGGACATCGACGCCACGGCCACGCGAACGGCCGACAGCTGCCCACTGCCGACCAACAGGGCGCGCCGCTCGGACATGACGGAAGAAGAGGCCGAGCTCGAGGCCGAGATCTTCCGGCGCGCGGACCCGCCTCCCGGGTGTCCCCACAAGGCCGTCATCTACCCAAAGAACCCCAAGGACACCAGTCGGATCAGGGCGCTGCTTGATGCGAACAACCACGAGTACAAGGAGATCCGGTCCATCCGTGCCGAGTACACCGCCTACATACACGTGACAGCCCTCGATGCCGCTACCGAAGAGGCCATTCGGAAGGAGGTGAGTGATGACTGTCCCTTGAATCGCCAGGGAAGTGCTTGTGTGATTTATCAGATCTGACACTCCTGTTCCAGGACCTCGCTGCCAGCCTCTACAACCCTGATGATTGGAATAAATCGCAAGGCGATGCAGCACCCAAGGTCGGGTCCTCCGATCCCAACTTTGCTCCACAGTGGACCTCCGGGCAGGAAGACGACTTGGACGTGAAGGACGGCGACTTCACGCCCGAGGACACGTTTAACGGCACCGACGCGCTTCTCCATGGCAGAGACACCGGTTCGGTTGTAGTGAAGCGCGAGCCTGCGAAGCCCCAGAAGACCGACAAGATCTGGCATCTTTCCCAAGACTCCATGGGCTTGTACTTCTTGGACCCCAAGAACCCCAAGAAGAAGCCGAAACAAGGGGTCTGGCGCGGCAAGACCAGTGAGTCCGTGGCCGGAAAGGACTTCATCTTCTACTACGACAGCGCGGCCGGTTCGGGGCAGTACGTCTACGTGATCAACGAGGAGGGATACTTTAAAGATCACGAGGTAAGCGACAAATACTTTGGTCTTGGGAGATACAGGAAAGCACGGAAGCATTGCACACGATGCTAACCTTCTTTTAGGAATTCAAAGGCATGAGCACGATCTCCGTCCTTCCCGCAGGCGGCGACTTCGGTCCTAACCGCATGGATTCGCAGCCCAAGAGCGAGTTCTTCCAACACGGCTCGGGCGTCGCTGCCATGATCGGCGGACCTAAGCTCGGCATTTGCAAGGAGTGCCAGGTGAGGTTCGTCCTCACCAACCAGTTCCACCCTGGCGACTCCCACCCCAAGTGGGCACAGTCAGGGGAGGCGTTGCTGTCGCAGCTCGTGACTGTTCTGGACGAGATTATGAACCCGGACGACGACCGCAAGGGGCGTGCGGTCATCAACATGAGTTTTGCCTTCTTCAAGGACAAGTCGGTCGCCAGCTTCTACACCGCGTTTTGTAAGTTGCTCTCCAGACAGAGTTAGTTGGGAGAGGAAGACATTTCTGACATGGCAAAACCATAGATGACCTGCTCACCCTGCTGGACAAGGCCGGCACTGTCCTGGTCGTCGGTGCGGCAAACGACGGTAAGGTCCCCGACACGTATCCTCAGATGTGGGCGAACCCGGGGTACAATAAGGGGGAACACGACAAGTACATCCCGAACCTGATCATCGTGAGCGCTACCGAACAATCAACGTACAAGTGGAGGGACAGCAACTATGCAGATTGGATCACGACCTTTGCGCCCGGAGCCGATGTCCCCGGCCCTTGGGTCGACCGGACAGACGCCAGCGCCGAAAAGTACCCTGCGTTTAGTGGAACATCGTACGGTAAGTGGCAGCCGGTGTAACACGCCCTTGGCGGCGATGAGGTCCCCATGAACGAAATCACTCAGCTGACATTGATAACAACAGCTTCGCCACAGGTGGCCGGCCTTGCTGCCTACTACCGATCGGTGCCGTCGCCATGGCAGAAAGACCTGACCGATCCTGCCCAGGTCAAGAAGCTGATCCGCAAGTTCCACCGCCGCTTCAAAGTCAATATCCCGAAGGGCAACTACAATGACGAGTCGAAGATGAGGCCCGTCATCTGGAATGGCCAGTACAAGGAGAAATCGTGTCTCCGGGACTACGCGGAGGACGGGGTGAGGACCGAATGGTCAAAGACGTACTGCCCGAACATCAACCTGGACATCAAGCAGCAGGCCGACGATGGAGAGCCAGTCTATCCCTGCGGCGCCTCCGGCTCCGGCTCCAAGCGCGTCCGACAAGAGTCCGGCGGGAGCTGTCCGCTGTTCCCGCCCTTCGAACCGGACGACCCGGACTTCGGCACCGGCGGCGGCGGCGGCGACTCGGGCGAGGCGCACACCGTGACCTTCACCTCGGGCTCTACGCCGTCCCCGACGTGCTCGTCCGCTGGCGGTTGCGGCGGCCACGTCTGCACGGGATACTACTGCACGCCCAACCCGACCGGCACCCCGCCCGACCATCACGACCCCAAGGACCCGAACGGCGGCAGCAGCGTGCCGACCAAGACCATCGAGGAGCCGAGCGGCCCCACGGATCCCCCCAACACGTGCAACGACAAGTGCAAGCTCGACAAAGGCAACGCTTGCGACTGCGACGAGAACAGCTGCACCGCCGACTCCCCCGGGTGCTGCGCCAACGCTTCTTGCCCGATGTGCGAGTGCGGCGAGTCCGGCTGCACCTCCGGCTCCCCGGCGTGCTGCGGCAGCGGGACGTGCCAGTGGTCCTGGACCGGCGGCGGTGGCGGCGACGGCACGGGCAAACCCCCCGGAGACGGAGGCGGGTCGCCGCCCCCGTCCGACCCGCCGCCGACGAAGCCGGCAGCCCGGCAGATCGTCTTCGCGCTGTCCGAGATGTCGTTCGCGAATCCGGTCGGGCCGTGGACGTGGCAGCGCGACTGGGTCGTCTTCTCGTCGGAGCCGGGCCGGCAGATCAATCTTTGCAGGGACAAGGGCGTGTACAGCGAGGACACGTCCACGCCGGCGGCGATGGTGGGTTACCCGCCCAGCATGGAGTTCGACGCGGTGGACGGGTTGAAGTGTTCGTACGAGGGCGACGAGAAGAACATCGGGACGCTCAAGTGCCCCGGCGTGACCAACATGAAGTGCGAGGGCATCGATGTCTTCGTCGGTTGTATCAACAATAACCCTACCATGTCGGGAAGACTTTACTGCTACTGGTCCTGAGTTGAGGTCCATGGCTTCGAGTGGAAGGATACAGGGGAGGGGGTGGATGGATAGAGATTTGGAGGTGCTCACATTTGACATTCACTCTACTTGTTTTTTTTCTTTGTACATTCTATCTGGCATCTTCACTTGACTTAGAAACATTGACCTATCTCACTTTCTTCGAAATACTCATGCGCGTCTGTGAGGAAAAGAGCCTGTTGGCAAAGCTCTTAGTGATGTTGAACTGTGCAGGACCAGCTGCGATGCGGAACTCCGCCTTGAGGGTATTCAGTTGTGGCATCCTAAAGAAATCTCGTGGCCATTTCCCAGACTCCGGACGATGTCCCGCAAACCCCAGTAGACAAACCACCTTCTCGAAAATTTCCTCGTCGTCACGAGGTTTCCGAGGCCCTCGTGACTCGTGCTCGATCGACTAGCTTCTCCGCAATGTCCCCCGGATTCCCCGTCTCAATCTCGGCAATGATCACCGCTTCTGGAAGCCATCTCCCCAAGATCCTGGGCGCCACGTTCTCCCCGGGCCGCAACCTACCCCGGGCCCGAGTACGGGTCGAACCGGCCGAGCCAGCCGACGACTATTTTGAGGATCCATCGTCGCCCGAAGAACGTCGGGATTTCTTTCTGACACGACAAGAGCTCACAGCCTGAGGGTCTTGCTTCGATAATTCCGCCATTCACGGTCCTGCTGTCAGCATCGTCGCGTTACATCGCTCGACGCAAACATGAAGGTGACAACTCCCCACCAAAGACCCCATCACCAGAACCCACTGAAGCTGACGTCGCGATGCTCACCTCCAGCTCTCGGCCTCGCTCTCCGCGCTCTCTGTCGCGGGCCTCCTGGCCCTGCCCTGCCTCGCGACGGTGGCAGACATCCCCAGCGCCTTCGGCCCGGTCTACCCCCTCGTGCCGTCCTCCCCGGCGGGCGACATCTCGCAGTACCTCAAGCGCCGGCCCAGCGACTTCGTGCATCCGGGCATCTGGCACACCCACGAGGACCTGGAGCGCATGCGCTCGGGCGTCCTCGACGGCAAGGAGCCCTGGAAGTCGACCTACGACGTCTTCAGCAAGGACAGCTTCAGCCAGGCCTCGTACCAGATGAAGGGCCCGTACCCCGTCATCTCCCGTGGCTCCGTGAGCAACCACAGCAGCTTCGTCTCCGACTCGCGCGCGGCGTGGCAGAATGCAATCATGTGGTACATCACCCGCGACGACGCGCACTGGAACCGGAGCACCGCGATCCTGGACGGCTGGGGTTCTGCGCTCGTCGATATCATCGGCACGGACCGGTCGCTGCTTATCGGGCTGGACGGTGATTTGTTCGTCAACGCTGCTGAGATCATGCGCTGGGAGGGCAATTGGACCGAGACCGGCGCGAAGTGGCAGGGCGGGTCTGGGTTCAGCATTCAACTCTACTGGCTCTTCTCGCGCCAGTCGGTTGCCGTGGGGCAGGCTAACTACGGAATGGCGAGCATCAAGGCGCTGCTCAGCTTTGCTGTGTACCTGGATGACGTGACCCTGTACAACTACGCCATCAACGAGTACCTGAACAACCCCTGCGCAGGGCTGTACTCCATGTTCGAGCCGGAGACGGGCCAGTCTTCGGAGTCTGGTCGCGATCAGAGTAAGCAGCCCTCCGATCATCGTGATGCCTCTGGAGATCCAGGACTGACTCGCACACAGGCCACGCCATGTCGGGCATCGGGTGGACCGCCATGGCGGCACGGGTGGCCCAGAGCCAGGGGTCTGACTTGTTCAGCCAAGGCGACGACCTCATCCTCAAGGGAGCCGAGTACTCCGCCAAGTTCAACCTGAACCAGACCGTGAAGTACGACCCCAAGTGGTTCCGCTGCGAGGCCGTGCTCGTTAACGGCCCTTGGGCCGAGATCTCTCAGGACAAGCGGGGAGTCACTGCGTCTAACCCCATGTGGGACATCATCTACTACGAGTACGTTGTGAAGCGGAAGCGCGATGCCCCCTGGACGACGAAGGCAAAGGAGACTGTCGGCCCTGAGCGTCGGCTGATCACGAACGACCACCCGAGCTGGGGTGGATTGATCTGGGGTCTCTGAGTCTCTGGGTCAAGCATGCATGTACCTGAGTGTTCTTAGAAATCATGTGCTCGCAATTATATCGAAACAAACTATTGTCCAGGAACACTGGATTTGCCTTTTTGTATGGTCTCAGTTCCAAGTAGAAGTGCATGTAATGTGTCATTTGAGGAAATCGTTGCTTAGAAAGTATGAACAGGAAAGAACGGGCCCTCGAAACCGGCCAATGAGAATTATGAGACAATGAAGGAGAAAGGAAAGATGGTTCAATGAGTGACAGTAAGAGACGAAGCCCCTGGTTCCCGTGATACTCGGGCTTAGATCCGCCAACCCTACTCGAGTCTGTAGAGGAGGGTACCAAAGCCCAACTGGTCATAGCCACCGCTGTTCGGGCCGTAGTCACCACCGCCGCCCTCCGCTCCGCCAGCCTCCTCGTTGATGTGGTCGCGCATCTGCTTCGTCCAAGACGCGTTGAGACCCTTGAGAACGCCGTAGTGGTTGTACAGCAACTCCCAGATGGGCCGGAGCTCTCCACGTTTGTCTGGGCTAATGACCTCGGCGGTGCCGTGGCTGTTGGTGAAGGTCGCGAAAGGGACGTCGTGTCCGAGGTTGTACTTGGCTGCGTACTCGGAGCTGTAGTTCTCTAGTCAGCATGTTGCAAGCAAGAAAAGATGGAGAGATTACTCTGAACTCACCCTGCGAGAATTCTGTTGTCGAGGTAGGCGAAGAGATCGTCGCCCTGGTTGAATGACTGCTGCGCAAAGACGCCCAGAAAGGCAAAGTCGAGGAGGGCGTGTCCCTGATCGCGCCCGGCCTCCTGGCCTTGGCCAAGCTTCTTCTTCGAGCCCGGCTCATCGTGGAGCTTCCAGATCGCGTTCTCGATGGCGCCATTGCCCGCCCCCTTCTTGAAGTAATCGACTGCCTCGTTGTACATGGTGACATTGTCCGAGAGGATGCCGATGGCCTGCATGGTGCACAGGTTGGCGAGGTCCCAGTTAGCCCAGTAGTGGTCGATGGCGGCGCCGTTGTGCTCGACCAGGAACTGGTGGTTCATGGGATAGAAGACGTCGTTCAGCAGCTCGATAAGATCAGGGAGCCCTTTCCAGCCCGACCAGCCACGGAGGATCTCGCCCGCGTTGGCGAGCTGGTAGCCGTATATCCCGCTCGCGAGGTACCTGTCCGAGGGGCCGTGGATCTTGATCAGGGTACTGCTCCACGCGTCGAGGATGCGCGCCGCAGCCTCTGCATGCGCCTCCTCGCCAGTGATGCGCCAGTGCACGGCGTTGGTATAGGCAGCGGCCGCGTCGCGGAAGAGAACTGCGTAGTTCTCCGGGTTGCACTCACGGCCGGCGCCGCCGCGGCAGACGACGTCGGTGGCCCTAGGCGCGTGGTCGGCGTTGGCGCGCGTGGCGAGCTTGTTGAAGCCCGTCTTCCACGGCTCGCGGTTGGCGTCGAGGAAGCCGGTGATGCGGGTGAAGTCCTTGGTCGTGTGGAGGAGGCCCGGGTGGGCAAAGGCTCGCTGTGTGGAGACGGACCTGGTCGGGCAGGCGCTCGCCAGCGAGGCCAGAGAAAGGAATATGACGGAAGCAGACAAGTCGAACTTCATCTTGGCGGAAGACGAGTTGTCAGGTTTCGGGCTGAAAAAATGCTCGACAAACTGCGATGGCCGGCTCGTCGATATCGAGCAACCCCATGGAATGAAAAAGAAATCAGTCTTTATTCATCACCATTGTCTCCCCCATTCCAACGTCTTCAACAAACCTCCGGGAAATTGACAAGTCATGGGGTTCAACGCGGCAGTTTGAACATAGCTAGTCCGCCCCGCCCGAGACTTCTCCCGACCTCGGTACCGGGGAGTTAGCTCTCGCTCCATGGGCAGTACGGCATTTCTTTACCATCTCGATCTTCGAAGAGCCATGGGAACTTCCACGACTATTCCACGAAAGACCAACGCATCCGAAATTGGAGGGGCGTGTCAGCTGGGAACCTGGTTTAGGGGGTGGGCCGGGGTAGGGTGTTCTTACAGGCTAGCCGCCGATCTCATTTGGCAGCTTCAGTTAAAGAACGGGGCCGCTCCCGGGGGTTGCTCCGGGGGGTTACTCCGAGTGCGATGGGCTCGTACTAATGACAGACCGGACTTCAGTCGTTGTTGAACGCCGTAGACTTTCCCCTTGTGTTCGCAATTCAGAGTCCGCGTTGTGGAATGTGGGTGTTAAATTCGCCCGAGCAGTCTTTCCGTGCGGGAAAACAAACTCAGACATCGACCGGCCCCGGAGTCTGGGGTTCACAAACAGCCAGTCCATGACATCTCTTCCCGCGTCCCTTTACTGTTGCAACTTTCACATTGCTCAAGTTTTGTAGATTTTATCCGAATGAACTCTGCATGCAATGCCTCATTTTTACAGGCGATCTCTGATCCACTCATGAACCCTGCTAAAGTTCCTACAGGTGTGTTCAACATGCCTCCGTATTATCAGACCACCAACTCCCACGTTCTCAAAGTAAAACGGAGTCAGATCCGCATTACACTGCACATATTGCCTCAGATAGTCCAGGCAGTGTGCTGTTTGTGAGTCAATCCCCGCATTCTGAATGAAAGGCGGCTAGGGTTGTCTGCTTACCGATGTGTGTCTCCCACTGCTGCTTGGATGGTGGAAAGTCGTCCACATAATGGTCGTAGTGAAGGGTTTTCCGAATGTTGTTCTGTGGGCCTGGGTTAGCAAAACGACCAACATTTAGGATCCCATGAAGCTTTCGATGCAATGCAGTGCATGATATACTTCTAAGCCCACTAAATGATTTCCGTCTGGATATTGATAGGCTTGATGCAGAATGGGTTTAGCAAACTCGCCCGAGCGGTTGAAGTTGATGGCTGCCAGGGTTGTCAGCGTTATTATGGCTAAGCGTACTAGCAATTGATTTTCGCCTACCAGATAGTACATCCTCCCAAGCCTCATCAATCTCTGGTCGCGGCTCTCCCACGTACTGTGGCTTGCCTTCTTCAAATTCAATCACGTAGCGCTTATTATGCCTGTCGGGCCGAATGTGGTTGTTGAAGGCTCTGACGATGTACGGAACCCAACCCTGCAACTCGTCTATATAAGGTCAGTCCACTGTTGGTTGGTCTCTTTGGGAGTTAAAGGGCGTACAATAGTCTGTATTGAAAACCGGGATGGAGGGTGTGCCAGGGCTTTTGTGTGTCGCTGCATTTGGAACGAGACCAGTCAACAAGATCCCCCAGAGGATTGCAGCTTGAGGGACCAAGAGGACGAGAAGAAAGGTATTCCAAGACAGACAACCACGTCTCCTCGGAAAAAATTCGATATTTTCTTCGCTTGAGAGTGATTGATAATCGGTGTTGCGCCCCATTGCATCAAGCATCAACTGCGAAATCAAGCAAATTCAAGTCGGGACTCAAAGCAGCAGTTGCGGGCTAATGCGAAAACTCATAAAGTGTTCGCAAAAGTGTCACGCACACAGTCGCAAACCGCAGACGATGAATTTCAAACCACCCTCCGAGTTGTTTAGTAGTCTGATAGCCCAGCTTCGCGTCGAGCTTTGTTCCCTGTTCGCGAAGTCGCAGTGCTCGATTTCAGGCCACCAGCAAGGTCAAAGCTTCATCCAGCAGAGACGAACTCAAACAACTAGCATGATCCTGACATATTCCGAACTGTCATGGTTCTGCACTCCCAAAAGCCGGATAGCACAAGGTGCGCCATTGAACGCGACTCGGCATGTGGGTCGAGAAATATCGATCGGGTTCGTGAATAACAATGACCGAGATCTACTGGTTGTTTCGGACATTGTCACGACCGCTATTTTGAGTCGAAAAACAACCCGAAGACTTGAATAAAATGCGAATCATCTTACACCCGTCTAAAGGCCCACTTTGTTGATCGCCAATGCATACATGATCCTTAAGGCTACTTTCACTCTGTGCTCAAGAGACACCGCATATTCGGATTTCTTCTCCCCAACTGTTGTTCGTCTCATTCACTTGCCATGGAGTCATTCAAAGAAGACCACCTGAAGCGCATCGAAGTCCACCATGTCAACTTCCACTCAACCCCGCCCGCGAACTTCTTCTCGAATCTTCGTCGGAAACTCAACCCAATGAAGTTTCTCTCCTGCTTCTTTCTGGGAACAGTCCTCGCAGGACTCGTCATCGGGCTGTTGATACTGAATAATCGCCTGCCACGACATGGAGCCGGAGCTACCACGCCAGTATCGGCCGCCCCCGAGCCCACGCAGAGAAATTGCGAGGGTGGCCCGGAAAAGGCGACCGCCGCAGGCTGCGTATTTGACGTCATGACCGCGCGGTTGACGCCCCCGGAGTGCTTCAACGCAGAGCTCTCCAAGAACGCGTCCGCCTCCATCAAGCATCCCATCTTCTACCAGTGGCCAAACTTCACAGAGCCTCTCTCCGAAACGGAGGACCCGTGGGTGCTGCGGAACTACGACAAGGGGTGGACGTACACGGACTACCACGTCGTGCACTGTCGCTATGTGCTGCAGCTGGCGGCGGAGGCGGCCGGGAGGTGGGCCATGGGAGAGCATGACTTCTTGCTGAACAGTCTTTCTGCCGATGTATATCACACAAACCATTGCATGTGGGTGCTTGAGAACCACGAGGAGAATAAGCTGCGCCCGTCGGCGTCTCATGATCCTGCTAAGACTGGCGTCACATGTATTAGTATAAAAGGCTAGATTGGCTGCACAAATGTCAAGCGGGGGATTCACAATGAGTCAATAGTAACTGGAAATCAGGGCCACAGATAAGATACTAGTGAAGAGAGAAATTTGAAAGATGTCACAGTCAGACAGTACGTGATGGATGCCTGAAGATCTGCCAAAGCAGATAATCCATGCCTGAGTTACGCGTCAGTGGACTCCTTGCCGGCAGCATGGAATCGTCTGCCAGTTTTCACACTTCGTACACACATTTGAAGATGAATTCCATAATACGGGTCGCTCTCAGCATCGTGTTGCCTACTCTAGCATCGAGTCAAGATTGTGCTCAAATTACCTGTCTAGGCAGATTCAGAGTTGAAGGTTGTTGAGTCAGGTCAAATATCCGAAGCGCAGGGACTGTACCGAGGGCATCGGAAATTTGCAATTAAGGTTGCTTCCATTTCTTTCTAGCTTCCGTTCTCAGTTGCTGAGAACGAGGGAATGCCTGCCACTCAGTCAACTCAAGGGTCAGTCATTGAGATGACAACCGTCCTAGTTTGTCTCGGCCACTCCTAATACCAAAGAAAACAACCGCAATCCTTCTGTGGGAATAACCACCGCGGCATTAGCCACCGACGTGGCTACCACTGTGGCTGGCGAAAGACACGCGCTTCGGCACGTGCCTCGCCGGACACAGCTCCGTCATCTAGCCATAGCTCAGACCTTCGAGAGGTCTATGAATCAATCCATCTTCAACACAATGACTTGACCCGTACGTTCTGCAGTATACTGCTCTTGTATTTTCGTGTGTTAAACCAACACCTTCCTTGCACTTTTTATTCGAGGGAAAAAGAAAAGAACATCCGGACAAGTCTTTCACCACCACTGAGGAGCACCCGCAATGCTCGACATTCCGATACCTCGCGAAAGGAGCCGTATAGAGCTCGCAATTCTGATTTGCGCACCTATAGGGTAGGTCGAGCTAATTTTCACCCCCTATCGTCTTCAAAGGTCATATACTCATACTTGACAAGCTTACAACTGATTTGGAGTACGATATTCGCCCGCGGTACAGTAAGTTGAGATGATGTTGCCCTTATCCGCCGACTGATGTGTGTACTCATAATCCACCAGCCATATCTAGTATCCATGGGCGTCTCTAAACCGGCCACCTCTCTAGCTTGGGCTGCGGGACCGCGGTGTGGCACGGTGGTTCAGCCGCTGGTAGGCATTCTACATCTTGAAGCACACTTTCGTCCCTACTCGAACGGTAGGCGCGTTACCGCCAGGGGAATAAGCTATTACCGCCGGTGAGTTAACTTAGCTACCGTGTAGCGCTGTCCCTGTTGATTGAACCGGAGGGATGGATGCTTCTCGAACACCAAACCTCTCCTGATGAACTATGTTGGTTCCTGCCTGCGTTCCATGAATCATAACTAGACATGCGTCGTCCATCTTAAGATGCAACTGTGACATGTGTATCCTAGCCATAGTTCCGATGCTCGTTCGCTCGTTTGCACTCAGGAGGACATTCAGTCGGGTCTTGCCGATACGACCACACATTATTTTACAGTCTACACGGGCACTTCGTTTCTCAGCAAATCGCTCCGCCGCCTGCAGCCGACGCAAAATCCTGTACTAGATCCATTTCATCTCGCAAGAAGAAAAATGCACAATCCACAGCCACGGCGTCAACTACCGGCCTCTCGCCGTCCCAGACAATCACAGACTCCATTTCACAACGCTTGTGATCAATGCTATCGACGGAAAATTGGCTGTTCGCGCGAGAAGCCGAGTTGCGAACGTTGTAGTAATGTTGGTCGTCAATGCACCTATAGCCTTGCCAGATCAGTCGGTCGTCCGAAGCGGCCCGAGACTGCGATCAAAGATGACCATGGTGATAACGGGATTGCATCGGTACTTGAGACAGATGGTATGTTCTCCCTGTGGTGCTTGTAGAATCAGGCTGCGTGTATGCTTACCATGGTTGCTAGCAAATGGGACATTCGAGGTATCTAGGTGTGGTGATATCACATGGACACTTTCAAATGTAAGTATTGACAGCCACTGAAAGGTTGTCCAGCCTGACCAATCGCCTTTCAGACTGAACCTACAATCCACACACCCAAACTCACACCCGAGGGACATCAATCGCTGTTCCTCGAGTACCATCACTCATCTGCCCCCTCTGACTGCCACCAACAGAATGCCCATGGCTCGGTTTCAACGCGGTCGGATGAACAAGCGATGTCTCGTGCGGAATCGCGCAATATCAAAGGCGCCTGCTCTTGCAAGCCCGCAATTGGACAGCTCTTGCAGACGTTGAGCAGAGGGGGCAGCAAATCGGCGCAATTCCATACTCTTACACTCGTAAATGTGTTTGCAGAGAGTATGAGGTCTTGCAGCAACGACCACGATGTCGCGATGTGCCTGCTTACGCTTGGGCTCTACAGACACATAGACGAGTATGTATGTTTCTTTGACAACAATGAGCTGCTGTCGAGTATGTTAGATGAAAGTGATAATTCTGAGACGGAATCACTCGATTTAAGAGAAGGAAGGTTTGGCCCTGAATGAGCGATTCTGTCATGGAGAGTCGTTCTTGCGTGGATCTCAGCACCGCTGAGTCTCGTACAGCTGAGCAACAAACGATTATTACGAAGACGCACAGGACGATTTCAAACCTCTCCAGCTACTTGACCCTACACACAGAGGGCATTTTTCGTGACGACACATGCGATGAGAACATGCCAGATCAAGATGTCGCGAGCGACTTCGCACTTTCGTTGCGTGATCGGTTTGGGAGCATGTGATTGGAGAAGGACACTGCTTTTAGTCTTGGCTTGTCGTCAATACGACTCCTAGGATTGGAATGGCGCCATTTTTCGACTTTCGAAATCTAGATGGAGACAACTTGCTGTACCTAACATGAACTATCCCAATGCGCTCCGTTGATCAATTTGAAATTGGACGTGAGCTATGCGTGTGTATTCTTTGCGATCCAGGTAGTTGAAGCACACGGCTATGTGTATTGAGTTAACCTTACAGGGGTCAAGCAAACCTTGCTATTGTCTCTGTCCAAATGTCCGAAGTTGGCTGTCGGGAATTTGAACTTACCGTTTTTTGTTATCTGATATACCCCGACCGTGGGTGGGCTTCTTCCCCTGTGAGTTATAACAATTCCCCCTTCGCCGTTGTCCTGTTATTTATCCCCCATTTGGTTCATGTGCTGTACTTCTTCAACCTGCAGAAACGAGACCCTGGCCTCTTGAGCCTTCCCTCTCAACAGAACTGCTTGATCTCATTTTACCCTGAGTGCCGATCGACAGGGAGTTCGTGAAACCATAGCAGACATGGCGGCAGAAGACGAAATCAAGCCATATCTACGACACTCAGACGAGACAGTCGACTCAGACCTGGTTCGACCCTACAAGCGTCGCCGCCTCGGAGGGTCGTTTCTATCTTATGCCTTTGCTTTCTTTTGCACTTCGTTGATCTGGCTTTTAATCTTGTTCGCCATGACCTCAAAACTCGACGCAACACATAATGAGGGCACATCTCACACCAATTCGGCAAGCTTCAACATCACCAGCACAAGGCGGCAACACAACTGTGGAAACTCGACAGAGGAGGCTCTTTCGATGGGCTGCAAGTATGACGCATCGTTGGGTTGTTGTTGTTGTTGTTGTTGTTGTTATATTTAACGCTATGTAGGGTGTATTTACATCCGGACCTCCCGCGGGGTGTATAGCGTACGGGGGCCTGGCCGAGGCCAGGACCCGTAACTCGAGCTGTTGCAACGTTCCGCGGAGGGGTCCCCGGT